>JAXCLQ010034394.1:0-24533 GCA_035584115.1 Cedrela odorata | reverse complement strand
AGTAAAAGAGGTGAGTAACACCGAACATTTTCACACCAAATATTGATTAGAATTAGACATAATAAGAGGAAATGACCAACATTTTCACCACAAGAATTAAAAAAAAAAAAAAAAAACAAGTGAGTAACAAATAGACCCTTCATTTCTGTTGACAAATGGATGATCCTAGTATGAGTTAAACCAACAAGTAGGTTAACACTCGCAAAGGAAAAAAAAAAATGGACTTAATTAACATGCAATGATTGCAAATTGAACAGCCAATAATTCTTCATTTTCACTATGTGAGTAATATCTTTGGTTCTTAATCTCTCAGTAAAAACAGGTCATACTCCATCATCCCTGCGTTAAGAAAAATATAATATTGCAAATCCAAATCGGGCTCATCTATAGATAACAAAATGCTTAGAAAAAGGACCACCAACCTCAAACTGCACATAATAAGCACGCATGTTAAAAAAAAATGGGGAAGAGAGTAGAGGCCTTGATTATATTTGCCTGCTTGCGATAAGCCCATTGGGTGAAAATGCAGAGTTTTGCTATTCTCTTCACTAGAAATTATTTATAACCTTTCTGATTGCAAGTTGATGCAGTGTTTCACATAAGACTGCAGAAGACTGGGAAGAAACAAAAATGAAAACTACCTAAATCCGACAACAATAAAAGGAACACTAGCCAGGAAAGATTGCATCTGTAACAGATAACACAACCAAGTATTACTTCTAACAGTACCATGGAAGAAAATAGTATTCAATAGAAAAAAAAAATTGAAACTTCTGGACTGAAATATGCTATATGACAATATACAGTAGCAGAGTTACTTGAATTACAGAATACATATAGTGCCATTAGATGACATTAAAAGATGTGATTTATGATGCCAGAAATATCACCCATTTTACAAATTTCATATCTTCCAAATTTAAAGTAATATTTCTGTGAATGATTTTACGGTAATTGAAAACGGATGCTGTCTATCTACTTATCAAGAAATTTGGCTACTCTCAACTGCTATTTATAACCTGTCCACTATTTTAAATTCTGTTGAGTGCATCAAAATTGAATAGTTGAAAATTTAAGATACATTATTCACGTCCTTCTAAAACACTATAGAGAGCATTTCTTTACTCGCATTATTAAAGGGGTCTGCCAAGTGTGTATAATTGATAGATGTTTAAGATTCCAAACCTCTCTCCTTGGGATTGGAAATAAATGTTTGGGACATCGATATATTCCTGGAACTTTTTCCCAGGTAAATAAGTGGTTCCAGTATGCATTTACTCGCATTATTAAAGGGGTCTGCCAAGTATGTATAATTGATAGATGTTTAAGATTCCAAACCTCTCTCCTTGGGATTGGAAATAAATGTTTGGGACATCAATATATTCCTGGAACTTTTTCCCAGGTAAATAAGTGGTTCCAGTATGCAACTTCTTTAATATTGCTCCTATTGAGAAAAAGTTATTGAGGGTTGCTGAGCCTCCTGTGTACATTTGTTAAACTCTTTAATTAGCAAGATTTTCTTCGTGAATGATGGCTTACCAAGTGGCTTTAATGAAAATTCCTATCAATAAATAAAAAAATCGTTAATTTATTTTAGGACTGCAAGTAATTTATAGGTAATGAGCACATACATGGAGATATAATATAAATCTCATGTACTATAACATGACAAATAAGGACATCTGTAAATATGTAATTCTACATGCCAATCTTCGTAACAATTCTTGACAGCTGACATGTAGCTAAATACGAAAACAGCATAAATACAATTATACCAGGTAAGGAAACATATAAAATTTGAAGCCATTATAGGAAACCAAATGTACCCAAAACTTGAGAAGTTTCTCTCTCAAATCTTTCTTCAGTATGATAATCAGATGTATTATCAAAGTGACATTTACAAATTATAAATGATCAAGAAAGATTACAAAGTGGAAAAATTCAAAAAGGAAACAAAATGAACACGGTAGTACGAAACAATACAATGACGTGCACCCACCTCACGACTTGTCTTCAACTCCACATAAAACCTCCTTCCATCATCAGTTGAATCACAGCAATCCATTTCAGCACCCATCAAAATACGATGAGCCCCTAATTTGGTTTTGATCACAGCACATTATTCAACATTGGCATCAACATGATGTATCCCTTTTCCAACAGCTCTTCTCGAAACTTCCGTGGCAAGGTTCTTAAAACAATATCCCCAGTAACATCTCATCAAACAATTCCCAATTAAATAAAACACCGTTCACTTGAATTGATAATAGAAGTGATAAAAGAAATGATGGCCCAACAAAAGTAGTTGTCTCAAGAAATGCTAGATAGACAGGGTGTAACCAATCATCAATTGTTATCTCAAAGCTCTACCAAGCTTTCTGTCATAAAGCATTTATTTTTCAGAGAAAGTCATCAAAGTCTAGTACCTTCAACGATCCAACTCACTTTTTGGCCTTTCTGGCAATTTATGGAAGTCAAGATAGACAACCTCATTTCTTTTATGGACTCCCATTTCCCAATGCTTATGTCGGACGTAAGCAGTGGTTAGTATCTGCAGAAAAACAAGAAAGGATAGTGAAACAAATAAGATGCCATTCACCTACCAAAAGAGCTCAGTGGGCAGATACCAGCATAAGTTAACTAGCTACGAGGTAGGTTAACAGAACTTTTATTAGGTTTTCTATTTACTACAATTGCGGTAAACAAGCAGGAAAAAAAAATGTAGGTATATCCGATTATATGTTTGACAATCTTCAATTTCTCACCTACTTTCATAGAGAATGTCTCAATCAATAACTCATTGAGAATAAACTCTACCTATGCATGTGGATAACAAAATATTTTATCCATAATATAAGCATCTCCTAAAAGCGATGATTCAACAGTTCACTAAAGATTGGCTAAGACTTTCAGGTAAGAGAATTAAACTAAAAATTCAAGATTAGTTAAAGATCTTCACAGAAAATACCAAAGAATATTAAACTAATTCAATCAAAAATCCAGAGGTAGCAATTACCTTGTTAAGGTTGTAACGGAACGTCTGTGAAGAAAGCAAATGAAGAAGGAAAAAATTAGTTTATAACCTTCATAAAAGCACGGTAGTCATACAAGAACTAAAGCTATTAACCAAATTCTATACCACAAAACGCATAATGTGAAGCGGGATACTTTTGTCTCTTATGCAAGCAAGCAAGTCACCAAATCCCTCAGAGCCTAATTCTGGTTCACAGAAGAAAAAAAAAAGATACCATTACTCATATGCATTGCCTCTCATACCATAACCCAAAAGAAATTCATAAAATTAAGGAAATACAAATCGAAGTGATCGCAAAATTCCAGAAAACAGGCCTACCTTTTTTCTCAATAAAACTATTGAAACCTTCAGTTAGATCAGTTCCAACATCTTCACTAATGAGACGTTTAAAAAGCCTCTAAAAATGTGAAATCAAGTGCATGGGCATAAGCTTACTATCAGCACAAGTTATCATACATAAAGAAACCTACACAGAAATAGTTTAATAACCATTCAAAGAACAGGTTCCAGAAAGCTTACCAAGCTGCGATCATCGAAGTAGACAACTCCACCTTCTACACGACCATAGCTAGCGAGTTAGCATGGCTGTTGTATTGAATAGACCAATTTAGCAAAAATAAGCAATGTAAAATAACTAACCCACTACCTATTAGGATTCCGCCAGGAGCCAACATAGATAGTCTACCAATATAAGCAGCAAACATACTACACGTAGTGCAAAATCGTAAGTGTACGAGTCAAATAAGTAATAAAGTGATGAGATGATTATCGTCTTACGAGAATTATTATAAACTAATTCCCAATACTTGACATAACCTTAATTTTATTTGGCAATAAAATTTGATTGATAGACAATTAAAAGTAAATTTAAATAAAATAAATAAGATTAAATTAATAAGTTAAAAATTCTAGGGTTATGATTTCACTTTAACTAATTAGTTTCTCCCTTTTATTCTTTTTAACAAAAATTAATTATTTGGTTGTTAGTTAAGTAATCATAAATTATTCACATAACCTCTCTCGAGGTTTAAGGAAAATACTCTATAAAGCTTAATTACTATATTCTCATACAAAGTTAAAATATTAAATGATTCATTAAGATTGATAGATTTCTTTTAAAAACTACACAAACCATATAGGTATATTCCTATCCTATATATAATTTTTGACATTCAACACAATGAACTAAGACATATAAATTAGCTTCCGCTATTATTATAATTAACAATTCAACTAAATAATGATCAATTATTTAGAAGTATTAAGAATATTATTGAATGTATCAACCAAAATAGAAAATTCATAATTAAATTAAACAAAGAGTCGAAACATCAAAGTTAGGTTAAATCATAACTCTAGAAAAATAAATATACTCCATAACAAAATAAAATATAACAAAAATTAAATAATAAAACATAATAAAAGATCAGGAAAACTTAGTGGTTTGAAGTTTTGTCGTAAAGTTTCCTCCTTTACTTTACTTTACTTATTCTCTTCAAGCTCTCTCTCTAATGTCTTGTATTCTTCTTTTCCTCAATGTTGGTGTCCTTTAAATGGTGATTCTAATGCCTATTTATAGGCAAAATTCATCCTCATTTACATCATGGCCTGCATCATCTTCCATTAAACTTTCTAATTTTCTCAATACACCCTTCTATATCATTGCTTACATCATAAATCATTAATAACATACGTGCTTACATAAGCATAATATAATATTTATTTCTAGAATACTTGACCTTTAAAATGTGATAACTTCTTTGAACAATTTCTGATTTGAGTTATTTTTTTCAAAATACTTGAAGCGATAAGCTGATTCGAATGAGATTCTATTTACAGCGATAAACTCGTTATAAATAGTAGCGTTTGGTGGGGTCCATGTACGATTTTTCATCATTTTTATCCTAAAAATGAAAAATACAAAAAGATGTAATATTTTTAATAATAATAATTATAAGATTTAAATTAAAATTCAAGTTTAAATAGATAAAATAACTCTATAAAAATAAAGTTATCACTACAGATACATGGTGGGTTGATATAACTTCTACAAGACACATTATCAACGAGACCTTGCCACGCAAATAAACTCATATCGTACACCTTGCACCACTTAATTTTCTTGCACTTTTCTTTACCTTCTACAATTATAATGTAGTAGTTACGAAAAGGAAAGTCACAAATTGGGTTGATCAAGTCCCACATATTATTTGATAAAATCTGACGACTTTTTGACAGTAAACAAACAGTATACGTTCTTGGTAGATCAACCTTGAAAAAACCTAACAGATCATTGATGAAAAAAAAAACAAATGAAAGGAAAGAGAACATGATTACCTTTTGGAAAGCGACAATTTTTCTTGGCAATGTTTCTTCACTCCTTAAAAGCTTAAATTTAGAAACAAATCATTCATCATGACGACCATTTGAAAATTTAGAGGCATAGCCATAGCCCTGCCTTAGAGGATAAGGGTCAGGTCGAGGAATAAGGCCTGGTCCTCCTTTATCATTTGCCATTGACTACATTCAAAAGCCCCTCTACCACCCTGGTAGTTACTATTGCGCATGACAGGCAGCACTGGCTATGATAATTTGAGGAAATAATATTAATATTTGTGGAGGCAAACAACAATACTTATGACATAAAGTACTAGGTAAAAAAGCAAATAACAAGGTCATTGAAGCATAGAATTAGAACTCTTTAACGCGAAAATTTTGAAAGTGTGAGGGGATATCAAACAAATAGTATATTCCATCTCTTTACACAGTTTATCCATCAATATGTTGCTTAATCTGAAGTTTAGTACCCTTACTAGGAAGAATAAACAATTCATCACCTGAACCAGAGAAACCTTGACAAAGCAATCCCAACACAAGCTGATAAAGTAATTTATTCTTTTACAAACCACCACTTATTACAAATTAACAAGTAAAAAAATCAACAAATAAAACAAAGCCTATGAAAGAAATCTAATTCAAACTCCAATGGAACAAGTTAAAATCCACTAATTAACCTAAAAGAGCCAACTAAAAAAGAAAGAACAAAATAAATCGTATAAGAAAATAGAGAAAAATTGATAATTACCAGGACTAAGGTAAGGACTAATTGCACTAGTTTTACAATTTTTGAGACAGCAAAAATCCTTTTTTAGATTTCGTGCACCAGCACTAATTTTCTCTTTCCTACTTGGCCGAATGTCGAACTTACGATCACAATTGGAAGCTAAAAGGGGGTAAAAAGCCGGTGGTCCAGCGAAAACCCTACAATGCTTAAATAAAAGGTTTTACTTTGTAATAAAAAAGAACAGAGGTTCTTAATGCCAGAATTTTATTATTCATACCTGGATATTCTTGGTCTCCTTTTATAGGCGTTCAAGTCTCTCAAATATTGTAAAATTTTATGGAATCTAGAAACTATAATTTCGTTATACAAGAATTGCTAAGATTCTATTAAGTAAGCATGAGCTTCTGGATTTTGTTGGATCTTATGTTTTTTTTTTTTGCATGGATTATGTCTACTGGGCTTATGATTCTTATTATATAAAAAGTTTTACTTTGTAAGAATCCTTATTGTAAAATAATCTTGAAAGAATCAGGGAAAACATGAAGTTCTTCATGAATACGTAACTAGAGAAAGGTCTCGGAGGTTTTTCACCGATAAACTCTACATCTAGCCGAGACAAATTTATTGTGTCTGAGACCTTTGGTAAACTTCATCCAAGATCTTTATGCAGAGACCTTGGGATTGTCGTTCAGAATACCGACTCGAGGCCTTTTCTACTAATCAGATTTTCTCAAATAACTGAGGTCTTTATACCTACCCAATGCCTTTTTGTCTAGGGACAAATTTTGGTATCATGTGCTCGAACCCTGTGTTAGAAAGGTCTCGGAATAAGGTCCTTGTTATCCTTGGTTCCTTTAGGTTTGGGCTTATGGGCTATTGAGCCTTAATTATGTTTGGAGTTGTATACCCAATATAAAGCCCCCTAGTTTTAGTCAAAAATTAACTGTTTTTGACAAAAACTAATAGTTGGACCCAAAGAGATACACCCATCTGTCAAGCTTTAAATGTACTGCTGGAGACCCGCCATTTTTTCTCACTGTCAATTTATGACGAGCTCTTAGAATCATGACTTCTCAGGTTCTAAGAGATTTGGTTGGCTCTAATGATGATCGCCTCATTTCTCATTAATGAGAAAAATCCCCTCAGCTATTCTTCTATTGTGGCATGACTCCATCCATTGATCTGTAATGCACATCGACTGTTAAGGTTCCTTTATTCCTTTAAATACCTTTCCTTCTCATCTTTTCTCCCTTTTTATCTTCATCTTTACGTCATCAATCTCTACATTTCAAGCAGCGTTATCAGTGACTAAATTTCAAATTTCCAACAACTTTGAACTTCATTTTTCTTCAATCACAACTGGTAAGTCCTCGTTTCTTCTTTTTATTTGCTGTTATTGAATTCTTAGCATTGCTAGACAATTGTGTTTACTATTTAGATGGCTTTTAGGATTTGTAACCATAGGCGTTAAATCCATAAGTCATCTATGATCTTGGGGCAGCTCTTTAATTATTTTCTTTTTCTACATGAACAGAGATGGAATCTATTGATAGTATGGCTGCTCTTGGAAGAGATAACTCAGAAGTAGAGATAACCATTGTATGCGCTCATGTTCCTATTTTAGCTAGGTAAGATTTAACACCATACAAAGTTGATCAGTTCCCTTCGGTCATTATGGAATTAGACTTAGAGGTCTACACTAGATGCTATAATATCCCAAAGGGATTTATCTTAGGGTACCAAAGGTAAATGAGTTTTCAAGCTGCTCAGTAGAAGGGGAGATCGCCTTTAATGAAGAACTGTTTCATTTGGATGTTAGACTACCTTTTCAACCTTACTTCGCCTAAGTCTTTGCCTCCTTTAGGATTCTCCCGTATTAATTAAGTCATAACAGTTGAAGGATTTTGGCTGGCTTATTTGTTTTATAGCACCAGATCTCTGATGTGACCCCTCCATTGAAGAAGTTGAGAAAATGTATATACCGAAAAGAAATCCTATAAGGAGTTCGAGGTAGTATTACCTTCAAAATCACCCTAGCAAAGTGAACCCTGTCACTAGTAATCCTTCCAGCAACAAGAACTGAAAGCATAATTGGTTCTTTATGGAGGGGACTGGAATTCCCATCCTAATTTTTTGGTGCTGAGACCTTTTGAGGAGGTAGTCACTTGTGCTAACTTACCAGCGTTAGACCTCCGTAGCTAAGAGAGAGTGAGGCTGGCTAGAGAGTTCGCTACTGACCAGAATGTTTTACTTTCGGACGATAAGATCATCTTGTCAGGTCTCGTGGACTTCTGTGTATCTAAGGGCTAATTGGCCTAGGAAAAGGCTGCTAAACGTAAACTTCTGACTTACTTTCTGTTCCATATGTTTGTACTTCCTTTTCTAACTTTAGCATTGTTTGTCTTTGCAGAAGAAATAGCCCTTAAGGACTTAACACACGACCTCTTTGAGGTTTTAAAAAGACTAACAAAGGGGAAAAGGAAGGTTCCTCACCTCCAAAGACGCAGTTAAAGCCTTGGGGTCATCTAAAGTTGTTGGCCTTTCAAGCTCAGTCCACCCTCTAGCTTCCAACAAAGGAGTGGTGATTAGAAAGCCTTTTTTGCCTCCTCCTGCTCCCCAACGGGTAAAGGGAAAGGAAAAATGAAGGCTGCTGCCACTTTTGAGGAGAGTTCTCAGAAGAAGAAGCAAATGTTCTGCCAGTCTGACAAGGATTTGGATGGAACACCTGAGCTTCTTCCCGAGGATTTTCCCGCAGGGAAAAGAAAATTTTTTACACACTTTCTTCCTTCATCAACCAATAGGCTCAGAATATTAGCCCCCAATATTTTGAGACCCTTGCTGGGGTCTCGTCTGAAACTTTGCTGACCCTTCAAATGAAGTGGTTAGGTCAGGTGAGTTGTTTTCTTCTTAATCTGATAGACTGTAGTTTCCTTCTTGATTTCTACCTTTGACCTTTTTGTATTGGTTACTTTCAGCTTCATTATATGATAGTGTTTCAACAGAGTGCCTTTGTGGATGACTTCTTGAGGGCATCGAAGGTCGAGAATAGAGCTGAGAAGGCGAAATATGACTTGGTCTTGAAGAGGACTAAGTTCGAATCCGACCTGAACAAACCGGATGATGAGCGAAAGGAGTTCCAGGTCAGGGCAGCTATGGCAAAGTCTTCTCTTGCTGAGGTCGGCAGGAAATTAGGCGCCTTGAAATCAAAGCTCAATGGTATAAGGAAAGAAGGTTGGAGGCATCTTTAGGACTTCAATAAGACATATGAGGAGCTGCGGCAGAGCTTGAGTGCAGAAAGGCAACGAAATATACTCTTGATTAAGCAGATAGTTGAAACGGACGAGATGATGCAAACTCAACTTCGGGAAAAGGTCAATGAAATCATTGACTTGACCTGCGAGACGCTACAGAGTAAATACCCTAATCTCAATTTAAGCTGGCTGTATAACGCTTTGATGAGAAAGCCTCCACTCTAAGACACAAAGGTTTCGTATAACATCCTTCTAGAAGGGGAAAAACACCCTAAATGGAAGACAAAATACGTGACTCCAATGGATCATAACGTTATTGTGGTGGAGTATGTAAAAGCTTCTCTTGTTGAGATGGTGGAGGTTTCTATTGGTTCTAAAGTTTTTGTTGGCCTACTTGGTAACACTCAAGAGAGGGGTAAATTGGGTTTTTAGAATTTTAAAAACTTAAAATGAGTGCAATGCAGTGCAACAAATAAAACAGTAGTAAAGAGAGAAAAATAAACATAAAGTTTATAGTAGTTCGACAAAGCTAGGCCTACGCCCACTCTCTCAGTTACGAATCACCATCACCAAGGTTCAATTATCTTCTTGTCCCTTTGGGTCAAGTGAAACCCACTACAACTATTTCTGAGGTGAACGACAATCGTACACTTACTTTCTCACGAGTGAAGAGTCCCCTAATATAATATTCTTTAACTCCATGTGAAGATGAACCCAATATAATTTCAAAAATATAATTTTATTTTTAAACTCTCACAATAGAGCAAATGTATCAATATAATTATGCAAAGAAATTTTTTCTCTCGAGAAGAAATGAAAACTTGTTCAATACAGAGAGAAAGCACATTGTTTATGTTTAGAATATTCTTGAGAATATTTTTTATTTTGTTTACAAATAAGCACTATCTCAGACTTTGTCTTCTGTTCTTCTATTTATATTTATTCTCTTTGTGAAGACTCTTGTGTCTAACAACTTAATTTGGTGCATTTAATGTCCATCATAAGTGCTGCAGAAGTTACCGTTGAGCTTTAAATTTGTAAAGTATCGATCCCTTTTGTAGTGTATCAATCCCTTTGTGCAATATTTTGAATCTGAGTCTCAAGTATCGATTCGTTTATCTTTACGTATCGACTTGGATCACTTAGTAATTTATTTTCAACTCTCTGTAATTTCAATGTATCGATTTTCGTCTTTGAAGTATCGATCTGGTCTGCCTTGTAAATATTTTACAATTCTCTAGAATGGCAAGGTATCAATCTCCTTGAATTTAGGTGTCGATATGGTTTGCCTTGTAAATACTTTGCAACTTTTTGGAATGACAAGGTATCAATCTCCTTGAATTCAGGTATCGATCTGTCTAACTTGAGAATTTCAATTGAAGCATCTGCTTTAGCATATATCGATCTCTTTACTCTATTGTATCGACCTGCTTCAAATATATTGATCTGTACTCCAATGATATTGATTCGTTTACTAGATGTATTGATCTCTTTACTTCCTTGTATCAATATGTTCTCTAATGATATCGATTTGGTCACTAGATGTATCAATCTTTTACTTCAATGTATCGATCCTGTTAAACTTTAAAGGCACTTTTATAGAGATTTGTTAAGACTAATTACAAGTATATTCGTACACACATTACTTGATTTTCAACATATTTAAATTTATTTTATCATCACATAATATCTTGGCAATACGACATACTTAGTTATCATTGAAAATATACAAATACATATTATGATATCATTAATTCCATATTTAAATTATCAACATGATATCATTAGTTCCTTCAATTACCGAGGTCGTCGCTGCTTATGAGAAGACTCTATCTGACCTACCTGCCCCTCTAGTTGTTCCTTCAACTAATCTGAACATTGAAGATGTAGTTTAGTTAGTTAGTTTATTATTATTATTATTTTTCCAATGTAATGAACCTGTATATTAATGGATTATTTTCAATTTATAAGCCATTGCGTTGCCTTTCTCTTCTCTTATTTTCCTTAGTATTCAATACTTAGCTCAATCGACGAACTTCAATTGTTATTAAAACTCATAATGTTGCCAAAGTAGATCTGACCTGAACTGGAATACTATTACTCCATCATGAAGTTCAACAGATTTAAATTCATTTTATCATCACATAATATCTGGGCAATACGACACACTTAGTCATCATCGAAAATATACAAATATATATTATGATGTCATCAATTCCATATTTAAATCATCTACATGATATTATTAGTTCCTTTAGTTACTGAGGTTGTCGCTACTCAAGAAAAGATTGTATCTGACCTGCCTACCCCTCCAATTGATCCTCCAACCAATATGACCATTGAAGACATAGTTTAGTTGGTTAGTTTATTATTATTATTTGCAATGTAATGAACCTGTATATTAATGGATTATTTTCAATTTATAAGCCTTTGCATTGCCTTGCTCTTCTCTTATTTTCCTTAGTATTTAATACTTAGCATAATCGATGAACTTCAATTGTTATTAGAACTCATAATGTTGCCAAAGTAGATTTGACCTGAACTGGAATAGTATTACTCCATACTGAAGTTGTAGATAATCTGAGATGATCTTACCTCTGGATGAGAGTTAGATGTAGATTAGTTTGTTAATAACCCTTGATCATCTGGGAATTAATGTGTTTTTTCTTAGTTTGGATTTATATCTGATACCCTTTTTGAATAGCGGGCATTATTGTTCTGAGTTTTCCTCATAATTGGTTATCTAGAAACTCAATTTACTTCTAGCTCTGAGATTATGTTTGCAGCCTGTTTGAGATCAGGGTAAATGAGAAGAGAATGTTTGTGAACCATGTCACTCATACTTAAGTTTAGGGAGGTAATTACCTCAAGACGTTTCGAAATAATCATAGGAGAACCTTTTCTGCTCTTATACGTCCTAAAGTCATGCTTAGGACTTATTCGAACTGAGGATAATATTACCTTGGGGCAAATGAGAAGTTAACATCTGAGAACCGTGTCACCCATGTATGAGCTTCAAAAGGAGATTACCTTGAGACGTTTTGAAATAATCACCCGAGAACCTCCTTCACTCTTGGACATCCTGAGATCGTGCCTAAGGCTTATTCGAGCTAAAGATAATATTACCTCGAGGTAGATGAGAAGTTAACGTCTGGGAACCGTGTCGCTCATACTTGGGTTTTGGGAGAAGATTACCCCGAGGCGTTTTGAGATAGTCACCTGAAAACCTCATTCGCTCTTGTACGTCTTAAGATCGTGCTTAAGATTTATTATAGCTGAGGATAATATTACATCAGGGTAGATAAGAAGTTAACGTCTAAAAACTATGTTGCCCATATTTGAGTTTTGGAAGGAGATTACCTCGAGATATTTTGGTTTTTTTGTTGTCTTGGCTTTGATTCATTTATTGATCAGCCGTATTTTTGGGACTATTTTGGTGAAAAATAATGATTTTCTTTATTCACAGGGAAAAATTGTTATATATTTTTTATAATTATAAGGATAATACAACTTTAGACGTTCAGCATTCCAGGATTTTCTAACTCTATTCCATGTTGGTAATTCCAGCTTGTAAACTTCAGGTCTGAGAACTTGGACGACTTTGTATAGTTCTTCCCAGGTTGCTTCGAGAACACCCTCCCCTAGTATCTTAATGTTTAGGGTCACTTGTCTTAAAACCCAATCTCCTACTTAAAAGGAAAGATGCTGAACATGTTTCTTATAGTACCTGACAACTTTTTGTTGGTAGGCCGCTTTTTTTATCCTCACCTGATCCCTTTTTTCTTCTAGCAAGTCTAGCTTTAAGCGTAAATTCTGGTTATTCGATGTTTCATCGTAGTTGCTGACACGAAAAGTTCATATGTTAACCTCAATATGAATCATTGCCTCACACCTAAAAGCTAGGCTATAAGAAGCCTTGCCTGTGGCCACCTTCGAAGTGATCTGATATGCCCAAAAGGACCTTAAAAATTTTGTCAATTTATGTTCATTTGTGCTCCTTGAGCTTCTTTTTTAGGGTCTTCTTGATGACCTTGCTAGCAGCTTCTACTTGTCTGTTGGCTTTTGGGTGAGCTGGTATTACGAGCTTGAGGTCAATCAAGAAATTTGAGCAAAATTTCCTAAAATTCAAATTGTCAAATTGCTTTTTGTTGTCCGTGATCAACACGTGGGGTATTCTAAATCGATAGACAATGTTGTGTTTTATAAATATCGTGACCTTTTTCTTTGTGATGGTGGCCAAAGGCTCGGCTTCTACTCATTTTGTAAAGTAGTAAATAGCTACTATGGCATACTTTGTGTTGGCTCGAGTTAGAGACAGTGGTCTAATGAGATAAAGTCCCCACTGGGAAAATGGCCAAGGACTTGACAAAGAAGTTAGCTTCTCTAAAGGTTGTCTCTGGACATTGTCGTGCATCTAACATTCGTAACAAGTTTTTACTACTTGTGTCGCATCACGTGAGAGTGTCGGCCAGTAGTACTTTTGTCTCAAGATTTTGTAAGTTATACACCGATCACCTCCATGTTCGCCACATACTCCATGATGGATTTCTTTTAGAACTCGAGTTGCTTCTACAGGTCTGAGACATTTTAGATAAGGGATGATATACCCTTGTTTATACAGTTTTTCTTCGATGATAGTGTACATTACTGACCTGTTTTTTTATCTTCCTTGCTTCTTCCTTGTTACATGAGAGTTTTCCATCTTGGATGTAGGATCTTATTTCATCGATCCGACAGTGGTGAGGATCTAACTGAACTATGCAGAGTAGATGATTACTTGCTTCTGTGTTAATTTGCTACAGTATTTCAATTGGAATAGAGGCAGGGATATTCCCTTTGAAAGTAGAGGTAACCTTGCCAGCATGTCTGCCTTTGAGTTTTCTGTCCTCGGGATCTGTTTAATTATGATGGTTTTCAATGTGCTCAGAAGCCCCCTAGCCTTCTCCAAGTAAGCTTGCATAATATTTTCTCTAGTTTGGAACTGTCCGTCTATTTGGTTAGCTACTAGTTAAGAGTCACAATGAATATCGAGGCCTGTGATTCCTAGTGCCTGAGCCAACTTAATCCCTACAATCAATACCTCATACTCTACCTCATTGTTAGTGACCTTAAAATCAAATTTTAAGGAATACATTACCTCGGTCTCGTTTGGGCTTACAAGAACCACACCAGCTCCTCTGCCATGCGGGTTTAAAGCTCTATCAATGAAGAGTTCCTAAATCGGTTTAAATTCATTTGAGACAATCGGGTCTTCCTGTTCTTGGGTAGGGTGTTCTTCCAAGATTTGGTGAACGAAAAAGTACTCGGTCACTAATCTTTCAGCTATGAAGTCTGCCAAGGCTTGACCTTTTATCGTTTTCCTAGACTTACAGCTGATGTCATACTCACTGAACTTGACGGATCATTTCACTAACAGATTCAAGAGGTCTAGTCGATGCAAAATTTGTCTCAGTGGCTGATTTGTCAATACCACCACCCGATGAACTTGAAAGTAAGGTCTGAGTTTTTTAGCCGCTACTATTAATACTACTGCTAACTTATCAAATGGCAAGTATTTCATCTCTATGTCTAACAATACCTTGCTAGTGTAGTAGATGGGACGATGAATCTTTTCGGCATCCTTTTTTACCAAGATCGACCTTATAGAGTGGTCGCTTATGGCGAGGTAAATGTATAACGTGTCCTCAGTTTCAGGTCTTGTTAGGTACGGAGGCGATGCAAGATATTATTTTAGCTCCTAAAAATTACGCTCACATTCATCTGTCCATTTAACCTTTTTTTTCCTTTTTCATGACTTGAAAGAATGGGAAACACCTATTAGTCTCTTTAGACAAAAACCTACTCAATGCCGCTAATTGCCTTGTTAAGCTTTGGAGTTTTTCAAGAGTGGACAGGGATTTTAAATCTAATATGCCCTTAATCTTTTGCATATTAGGTGCAACGCCCCATTCACTAACAGTATATCCCAAGAACTTCCCAGTCTAAACTTTAAATACGTATTTCTCGGGATTCAATTTTATATTGTACTATCTTAGGTAAGAGAAAGTTTCCTCCAAATGCCTTGGACGGTTTCGAGCTTTTAGGGACTTAATGATCATGTCATCCACATACACCTCCATAGTTTTTTCAATTTAATGGTTTGAAAACCCGATTGACCAGCCTTTGAAAGGTAACTCCAGCGTTCTTCAATTCGAAGGGTATTACTCTATAACAGTACAATCCTTAATCTGTAATAAAGATTATCTTCTCTTAAACTGGCTTGTGCATTTTAATCTAATTGTATCCCAAGAATGCATATATAAAACTTAGCAGTTCATGACCAGCCGTTGAATCTACCAGCTGATTGATTCGGGGAAGTGGGAAACTGTCTTTGGGACAGGCCTTGTTTAAATTAGTGAAATCCACACACATCATCCATTTCCTGTTAGTTTTCTTGACCATTACTACATTCGATACCCACTTTGGGTAGTGTACTTCTTTTATAAATTTGGCTCTCATCAATTTATCCACCTCGACGTGCATTGCTTTTCTTCTCACAATATTGAATGGTCTTCTCTTTTACTTCACTGGCTTATATTGGGGATCAATGGCGAGCCGATGGGAGATCACTCGATGATCAATGCAGGGCATATCTTTATAGTCTATGCAAACACGTCCATGTACTACTTCAAGATATCATTGAGTCTTTCCTTCTGTTCCTCAAGAAGTTGGGCACCAACCTTGACTGTTTTCTAAGGATTTTCTTGGCTCAAAATAACGAACTTGAGTTCTTCTATAGGTTCTAACACCGATGGCTTGTCGCTTCACTCGATTTTCTAGTGCAACCCTTTTGCAATCAGTTAGTCTCGCTAATCCTGTTCGTCTGCCCCAAGAAATCTTCCCTAAGGATGTTTAAACAGACAATATGAAATTTTAGATGAGGCTGCAAAGCATAATCGAGCCTCTTTCTAATTCTCTTTAATAATTTCGATCTCATTACCTGTTTAGAATTTCAACTTCAGATAGTGTATGCTCTCTATTGCCTTTATGGTTTTAAAAAAAAGGTCACTTTAGAATCATTGTGTAAAGCATTATAAGGTCAACTACTTGGAATTCCACCATTGTAATCTTTTGGTATGGCCTTTCTCCTATGATAATAGATAGATGCGCTATCCTCAAAGGTTAAATACACGATTCTCCGAAACTATATATAGTAGTTTTCGCAGGCCTTGGTCTCAGATCTTCAATCCTCAAGGATTCTAGAGTTTCTTTGAAGATAATATCAACCAAGCTCTCTGTGTCCACAAGAATTCGACTGACTTGAACGGTTTCCACTGTCAAAATTATTATCAGTGCATCATTATGTGGGTAGTGAACTCTTACTTCATCCTCATCTATGAACATAATTAGCATCGAGATGAGTTTCTACTTCTTCTCGACTCAAACATCCATAATGTGAATGTCTAAGGTTGTATTAAGCAGTGACTTATTTGAATAATTTTTCTTTACTTTGTTCAAATTTCTTGCCAATGTTGCCTCACCTGAGATCACCATAGTCCGCTCTTCATGTCTTCTCTGATGTTTGTCTTCTTAATCTGGGGTCCTAAATCCTCCATTATTTGCCATGAAATTCGGTAGGTAATTTATTTCGGATCATGATTTCAATTTGGTTCCTGAAATCGAAACACTCATCTGTCGGGTGCCCGGTATATTAGTGGAACTCGCAAAACTTATTCTTAACGTCTTTACTTGGTTTGGTTTTTATAGGATGGGGTTTCATTAATATGGTTCCCCGCCTTTTGATTTCCTACTATACTTGTGAGAGTGAAGCCTTCAGGAAAGTGAAAACTTGATTTCCTTAGACATGAGCCACTATCTTCGTTTTGTCTCTTCTTCGTGAATGGTACCCTCTCAGAGGAAAATCATCTCTTCCTCCCGATGTTCTTTTTCAATCTTGAACCTACCTGCTCTTTTTGTAGAAGTCTCAAAAATTTCTCATGTCATGGCATCTTCTTCTCTGATCGTTTTGAGATTTCGTGCTTCACTCCGAGATTGTAGTTCAAAAGCCTTTTCTTTTCTCAAATTGAGGGCGATCTGATCTTCAATTTCGATTTCATTTAACAGCTTCCTTCGAGCTATTTCGTAAGTGGTAACAGATGACTTTCGCACAACATACCATCCCCGGTCTACCCACAAGCCTTTCATGAAACTTTCCAAAGCCAAGGAGTAGTGATAAGCCCCCAACTTCATCACTTCTTTATGGTATATTCTAACGAAGTTCCTAAGACTTTTACTTTCTCCTTGTTTTATGAGCAATAATGAGCTTGGAGTCTTAGGCTAACAGTAGCCCCTTAAACTCATTCACAAATCTTTCATATAATTGCTCAAAATTACAGATGTTGCCAGAAGTCAGACTGGTGAACCGCTTTCTTACTTCTCCCTCCAAGGTTAATGAAAATGGACGACACATCTAGGATTCGTCCAACCCTTGGATCAACATCATCTCCTTGAATAAATCTATATGCAGAGATGAGTCAGTTTTTCTTATAAAAGGGTTTATTTAGGAAATTTTAAACTTCCTACGAAGGATAAGATCCAGTATTTTTTGAGAAAAAGAAGACTTAGAGTACAATCCTACCCTTGATGTAGGCTTGTCTCCCCCTTGTCGCTCTATTCTCTTTTGGTCCTCCAACTCTTCAACCAGTTTTTTGATATGGGCCTCAAGATTCTCGACCAATCATCATCTTGCCTATATCCCCTTCTTCCGTGTGGACTTCGCAGTAAGCCTTCTCTTAATCACTTCTGATTAAGGAACATCCTTATGTCTTCTTAACCAGAATTGTTACTCGATCCTCTCTTATGGATAACTATTGAATCATTAGGCGAATATTCAAATACAGAGACGAGTTCACCATAGAGCTTTAAAATATCGTTATCATCGTTTGATTCCTTGGGCGAATAGCCAAAAATCTTCCCTTTCCCCTTCTCTGCGGCGGTATACTTTCTCATGGTAGCGTTCCGTTAATATCCAGTTTCATGGTTCGTGGTACATAAAACATTCGGCATACTGCTTTCAACAGCTTTCGCCGATTTTGGGGTTTCCATCTTAGGAGAATTGGCTTAGAGCATTTTTTTTTTTATTCTCGCTACCTCCTCTACTAGAACTTAAATCTATCTATCTTTCTTTGCGTGCTACTTTTTGTTCTTTGTCAATTTCTTGGCCAACAATACAGTTTTTGTGATCTCTAGACGAGAAGGGATTTGGTGTGATGAAGAAGTCTCTGAATCATAGTTTGTATCCTTCAAAGGTGGTGACTGATCACCGATATCTTGATTGACAGTCGTGTTCTCTTCAAGGGCATTGTCGTGCGAATTTTCCTTTATTATTGCTCCATTCCTAGTTACATAGGTTTGCAAAATAACCATATTTTTCTTTAATAGTGGTTTATGACTTTTTGTTCAGAATTTTTCACAGACGACACTGGATGTTGATGCAGTAAAAAATCTTCTTTGGACTCCGTGCATTAGCACCAGTTTTCTCTTTCTTACTTGGCCGAATGTCGAAACTAGGATCACAATTGGAAGCTAAAGAGGGTAAAAAGCTGATGGTCCGGCGAAAACCCTCTGATACTTAAATTAAGGTTGTACTTTATAATCAAAGAGAATAGAGGCTCTTAATTCCAGAATTTCATTATTCGTATTTGGTTATTCTTGATCTCCTTTTATAAGCATTCAAGTCTTTCAAATATGGTAGAATTCTATGGAATCTAGAAACTACAATTTTGTTATATGAGAATCGCAGAGATTCTATTAAATAAACATCGACTTTCAAATTTTATGGAATCTCAAGTCCTTTTTACGTGGATTATGTCCACTGGACTTAGAATTCTTACTATGTAAAGAGTTTTATTTGATAAGAATTCTTGTTGTAAAATAATCCGGGAGGAATCCGGGAAGTCATAAAATCTTTCATGAATGCATAATAGGAGAAACAACTTGGAAGTTTTTCACCTGTAAACTCTCCATCCAGCCGAGATGAATTCAACGTGTCTGAGACCTTAGGTAAACTTTGTCCGAAATCTTCATGCAAAGACTTTGGGATTGCCGCTCAGAATATCGACCTAATGCCGTTTCTACCGATCAAATTTTCTTAAATAATCGTCTTTATACCGACCCAAAGCCTTATTGTCTAGGGATAAATTCTGATATCATGTGCCCGAAGCCTGTATTGAAAAGGTTTCGAAATAGGATCCTTGTTATCCCTGGCTCCTTTAGGTTTGGGCGTACAGGGTATAGGACCTTAATTACGTCCGGAGATGCATACCCAAACGCAATAATCTTCGTTATCGGACTTCTTTTTTTTTACTTCTTAAAAAATCCCCTATTACTATAATTATAATCTTCATAATTCTTGCTATTCAAATTATTAACATTTTGTACTTCTTCTCCATTCTCCTTTTCACAGCTTCTTGCACTTCTACTAGCAGTGCTGGTGTCTCCCCATCGTTGCCGTTGGATGGAGAAGATGCCGATAATGAAGACAATCATGATGAGAAGGCCCCCTATTATTATAACTATAATCTTCATAATTGTTGCTATTCAAATTATTAACATTCTGTACCTCTTCTTCATTCTCTTTTTCAACGCTTCTAGCACTTCCACTGGTAGTGCCGGTGTCTCCCCCAGCACTTCCGTTGGATGGAGAAGATGCTGACGATGAAGACGATCGTGATGAGGAGGCCGACGAAGAGGAGGACGACAACAAAGCAGAGGACTCGTGGGCGCCGTGTTTTTGAACATGGTTGTTTTCGTATTCTTCTCCGGAGATATCCATGTCTTGTTCAGGGAAATCTATCTTTGTTTTACGCTCTGTACAGTATTTTGATGAACGAGTGAGTGGGTACTGAGTTTTATCATTTTATACGAGATATGACTCGAGAACTGGGACTGTACGATACTGATACGTATTTATCTTTTTGGGTCTTTTCGTGCAGGCTGATCATTTGGCTCGATAAAATAGGTTTGGATATTTTATTGATGATTATAAACAGATACAATAAGATTAATTAAATTAAACCCAACGACTCTTCAGCTTGAGATTTGTGAAAATTTTTTATTAACAATTAAAGAAAACATGAAAACTAATGGGTTCCTGCTCCTCGCTGTTGGGGCTCAGTTGAAACATAGACTTCATCTGGTTCGGGCTAATTGAGGAATATCGTGTGTAGTCAAGCCTCCAGTGGACTAAATGTACACTAATCTTGACCGTTCGATATCAGGATATTCCTAGTGCCGACCCAATAATAAATAAATAAATAAATAAATAATACAACGCGCATAAGTAGGCAGAGAACGACAAGTCGGTTTCAATCTGCATTTTAACAAACGATAAATCGTTTTAAATCTGCATTGAAACGGATTGGAGCCGTCAGCCATAACCTCCTATTTGTTCTAAAAAAAACTGACCAACCCACTTGCGATCAAAGAAAACTCTTTTATGTTATGTTTTGCGTATGTTTTTATTTGCAAATAATGCTACGGGTGTTCTTTAACTTGCTTAATTTTAGTTAATATTTACAAGTCTTGCATGATTCCACATTTGGGCATAGAATTTCTAATTATATGGGTTGACCTTTTAATTACTAGTTATTCCAGTTAGGCATGAATGCAATGAAAGAAATCATCGAAACATCAATGTGAACTAGAAATTTTGATTTAGTCAGGTTACCGTGCAAAGTGTTCGATGAAATTCCTCATGGAAATGTTGCTTTTGATATACATGACTTTATTTAAATTACTTTTTCACCAGATAGCTGAGTCTATTTAATATGAATGGAGACTCAAAACTTTTTATCTTCTTTGGGTTCATTGCAGTGAAGTAGCTGAAAGCAGAATCTAGTGGATGCTTGCTTGTATATTCTAAACTGAGTATATTATCTACAATTAATCAGAAGAAATCGTTTCCGTGGGGATGAAGATGTATGAACTTGCAATCTTTTATTGAGTTGGTCTTTAGTTCCTGTTGGATTTAGTTTGTGTAACCGAGCTTCAATTTGTAAATGAATTGAGCCCTCTACAATGTGACCTATTTGTTCTTCTCTCAAATATCTCAACTGACAAGAGAAAAAGCATCTACAATCATCTCACTAGAAAAAACGAAACTTTTATTTTTCTTTTACTTTATTTTATTTACTTTAAACCCATTAGTTTTCAGCACTAGCACTAGCACTAGCACTAGGTTTATTCACATAATACGTCAGCCGACAAGAATTAAAAAAGCATCTACAATCATTTGGGCCCAATTAGAATTTAAAACTCAAAATTTCAAAGTATAGAAACAAAAAATCTGATAAAATAGGTTTGGATATTCCATTGCAAATTACAAAACGTGCCCCCACAAAATCCTCATCACACCCGTTATCTGGTGTGAGAGGCGTGCTTCTGGAATGGAATCACTCAATTAATTATTAATTAAATTAAACCCTCCTGCTTGCAGATAATTGTGAAAATTATTTACTAACAATTAAAAAGAACATGAAAAATAACATAAATACTCTCGGAAACAACCAAAGAGCAGGCGTTTATTTTACTATCGGATCATAATAGATGGAAACTTCAGCACATAAATCCCACACATACATATGTAGTAGTGTTAGGACATGTACTAAATTATTCATAACTCGTGTGAGTATATATATATATATATATATATATGTTGACTGTTTTGATCCGTAAAAGTCAACATACTGACACTGCCCTCTCAAGTGTTCCTTAGTAAGAACAAAAACTCGCAAGAAATATATTTGCTAAGCAAAATTTGGCTCCATTTCTTGGATTGGAGATTCTGTCGGTTGGCCTGAAGCGGATTCGTTGACGTGATGCGTGGCATCTACTGAAGCAGGAAATGGTGGGCGTTGGGGAGTTAAATTGATGATAAGTGGTGGGAGTGATCTTAGAGGGTGAAGGAGCCAGGAAAGAAAACGCTTAAGCATTTCGTGGAATGAATATGTGACTATGAGGAAGTAGATAACCCAGAAAAGTGATGGCGGAAACATAATAGAGGCTAACAACAAGATGGAGACGGGAGCTGAGAAATGCCCGGGTTCGAAGCGGATTTCCATGTCGTTGTAATAAAGTTTGATAGAAGTGACGAAGAGTAATACGAGGACGACAAGAACAAGCATGGCAGTTATGATTAGAATGGGATACTCAAGGTCGATTGGCCGAGGTTTTAAGAATAGCAAGAGGGAGTTAATCATGGCTGGAAAGCCATATCTCAGATCGATCTCCATCGATGTTTTCCTGATCAATAAAATTGACAAAAAACTTGAAAGAAAGTTTGCGAGAGTAGAATAGGTGTGCACTGGCTCTTGAATGGGCACTAGCTATTTATACCCGGAAAACAAAGAAAATAGAATAGGTGTGCCCAAAGTCAATTCGGTCGAATGCAAGGTCAGACGAAATGCATTGGTCAGTCGAATGCATTGGTCCCAGTCTTGCTGATTTTCTTTGCTAAAACCCGGTGTGTGCGATGGTGATAGGATACTTAAAATTTGCATTCGGTCAATGCCCAATTTTTATTCATTTTTTTTATTATTATTACCGTTACAAGTCTTTTTTTAATTTTAATTTTTCTTAATGCACGAGAGAAAAATTTGCGTTCTTCAATTTTTATTACTGTTATTATAAATAATTTCGTATATGCATATTGGATAAATAATTCTATGACGGCAGGGAAGGAATACCCATAGGCAAAAAGCTAATGAATTCAGAATATGTGCTGTCTGTTGTGTTATTTTGCTTGTATATGGATTCAGAAATACATGTGTCTTGTTTGTTTGAATTGGTACTGCTTTGAATTTCAGTTTGTAATTGAGTCCAATCACTATTTTTCCCTCATTTGTTAACTTAACCTTCATTTGGTTTGGGTTTTTTCTTCTTGGGAATTACTATGTCTACTTCATTAGATTGAGAAGTAGCTATTGTCTTTGTAAAATTAAATAACAAGTTAAGCTGAAGTTTCTGCCTTTGTATATCTTTTGCTAACTGAATGATTCATTGCCAGTAAAAAAAAATGCACTTTCCCAAATGCCCGAGTGTCAGTTCTTTCTACCTTAGAGGAAATTCATTGACAGATATGTCCTCCTCGTTCTTTTTGTCTTAAAGGCAAACGCATTGACTTCTCCAATCCAATCCAACACAATTAAATTATTAGTACTTTATTTTTCATCGGAATGCTCGGCACGACATTAGGCTGGTCATGTATTTTCAACGTGCCTGTTTTGCTGACAGGTGGATATTGGTGCTTTTTCAAGTTGCCTTATCATTTTAATTAATGTCCCACAAAATCACTAACTTCGATTCTTCAAATTTATCCGCGTCTTGGTCAGGAAATCTACTTGTTTTATTTTATTTTGGAGTAGTAGTAAACGACTGCAAATGCAAAGATATATCTACAACATTACACTGCTCTTCTCTCTTAATTGTAAGTTGTAACTTTGCCTCAATTTTTTTTTTTACATCATTTTACCTTTAAAGTTAGATTGGGTAAATAGTTCATTCTAAACCCAATTTAACTTTACCTTATCATCTCTCATCTTTGAATTTTTTTTTTTTTTTAATCTTTATAGGCAAAATATATTTATCTATTTATATCAAACAAGTCTCTAACTCTTATAACATTAAGTATTGACCATGGCAACAACATTCTTATAGCATGTGAAGGTCGTATTAAAAAAATATTTTAGTCAATTCCAGAGGGTTCGTAGAAACAGCAGTGAGGTGAATAATGACAACGCCAATTGGATTCAATAGAAACACCAGCCAGGAAAGATTGTATCTTGTAACAGATAACACAACCAAATATTACTTCTAACAGTACCATGGAAGAAAATAGCATTCAATAGATTTTTTTATTTTTTTTTGAAAATTCAGGACTGAAATATGTTCTATGACAATATACAATAGCAGAGTTACATGAATTACAGAATACATATAGTCGTTGTTGTAAGATTCCAAATCTATCTCTTGGGATTGGAAAAAAAAATGTCTAGGACTTCAATATATTCCTGAAACTTTTTCCCAAGTAAATTAGTCAATAAGTGACTTTTTAGATCATTGATGTGATTAAAAAATTAAATTGGTTAATTTCCTTGTGGTGCTATTCATGATATTTAAGAAAAGATGCTAGGCTGGGGGGGGATTC
>JAXCLQ010034373.1:0-24536 GCA_035584115.1 Cedrela odorata | reverse complement strand
TTATATGTAAATATAAATAACCGCTTAATGCAGAACACGTAATCACATTCTGTAATCGGGTCACCCTGGGTATAGGTGACACTAATTGACTAAGCTATTATGAATATGGTTGTATTTGAATGAACTTTACAGAATTGAAAAGTTTGAAAATATACTGATTGTTTAAGTTTTTCATAATTTTGCAATGCATCAACATATAACACTTGTATGATTTACTTACTAAAATATTTATCTCACCCTTTATTGAAAATTTTATTTTTGAGATAATAGCATATAAGGATGACCGAGTACGCAATCGAGGACGTTAGGCATATTCATAGTTTTATTTTTGATTTATGTAATTTGTAGATTAGTTAAGAAATGTGTATAGACTTGTAGACTAGTATGAATATTTTTGGATATGAAATTAATAATCTATTTGGAATACAAGGAGCTGTAATGTATGTATATTTGTATGTATAAAAAGAAAATTGTTGACTAGAAATGTTTAAGTTTTGTGTAATAAAAAGAATAGCATTGTATGTAAGGAATGTAAGTATGTATTTGTAGTTAATAAGAAATAAGTGTAACATCAGTACTACATTCCATCCTTAAACAAATAGGTAATCGGAAAGGTCAATTCAAACACTAGAAGGCATGTTAAGGGTGTGTGTGATTGATTTTGAGGGAAGTTGGGATCATTACTTACCTTTGATTGAATTTGCTTACAATAATAGCTACCACTGAAGTATACAACTGACATTATTTGAAGCCTTGTATGATCAAAAATACAGATCTCTGGTTAGGTGGTTTGACTTTGGAGAACACAAGTTGCTAAAGCCAAATTTGATGCAGAATGCTATAGAGAAAGTCAAGGTGATATGGGAAAGGATCATGACGGCTCAGAGTAAGCAAAAATCATATGCTGATCATCGGCGGTGAGATCTTGAGTTCAAGAAGGAGGATCATGTGTTTTTGAAGATTTCTCCTTTTTAAAGGAGTTATGTAGTTTAGCAAGAAGGGAAGGTTGAGCCAGAGATATATTGGACCATTCCAAATTTTCCGACGAGTTGGGGGTAGGGCATATGAGTTAGCTCTTCCGCCTAGTACGAATAAGATACATTCAGTTTTCCATGTATCCATGCTGAGGAAATATTTTCATAATGAGTTGCACATTTTTGAACCTTAGACAGTATAGTTAGATTAAATATTGTCATATTAGGAGCAATCCGTGACCACAGTAGATAAAGAGGTGAGAAAACTTCAATTAAGATGGTTTCCTTCGGTGAAAGTCATCTGACAGCATCACAAGGGTAATGAGGTAACTTGAAGTTAGAAGATGTCATAAAAAGAAATTTCCTCACTTATTTAAAGATGATGGTAAATATTTCTGAACCCTAACTTGAATTTTTAAATTCAATGACAAATTTTTTTAGGGGAGACCGGGAGAGGGGAGTGAGGGAATGTAATACCTAAAACTTTAAACTAAGGGTATTTTACTTATTTTACACACAAGGGGCAATTTTATTATTTTATAACTATTATGTTTGGGTGTTGAAAACCTAGCTATTAACTCTATATTAATGTTTACTTAACTATTGTGAGTGATTTGATAACAATTTGTTAAGTTTAAAAAATTTTCCCTCAAGGCTTTATCCGCACACTTAATCTTCAAACGTAACCTGCCGTTGATTCAAAAAGTCTATTGATAAACAGTTTCTGCTATTGAAAGAGAACTCGAATACGATCGACATGAATTAAATTTGAGTCAAATTTGAAGTTAGATGAGAGAGAATCGAAGCCCGAAACATAGCACATGTGTAGGAAAGTAAAAAATATCATTTTTACCCTTTCCAATTTCATTTCTCCTCATTCCTTTTAATTTGTCCAAGGCAAATGAGTCATTTCCTCATTCATTAATCTGTATTTGAGATAAATAAAAAAAGCAAAATAACACATTTCTTCTCCAGGGCTTCTTCTTCCCCGTAGGTTTCATTTTCTCCCTTTTAAGCTTTATTCAATTTTCTTCAAATCACTCATTTTATAACCGATTAAAGTCTCATTTCTTATTGCCAATCACATGTACTCAACACGAGCTACACTCTAGAAACTTTTTTTGAACGATTTAGTCAATAATTAAGTTGGGATGAGAGTAGAGTCACTATATACTATTTAAGACTTTTTGCGATTACTAGCAATTCGGACGTTTTAGGGTTAAATTGACTCCTTGATATGATTTCCAGCACTGTTACTATCGTATTTTTGTATTTCAAATAATTTATCAATAATATTTGCTGTTCATTACAAAAAATCTCTATTCATCACGAAAATTTTTCGATTATACTCGTTTATGTTAGAATTAAATCGATTAGTTGTTAGATTATGTGAAATTAAATTTTTTTTAGAAAATATAAATAGTTACAGCAATGTTTGGGCTAGATTTTGATTTCAAAATGATGTGTTGTCATGCGGAATTGGTTAGTAATAATAAGTTAAGCATAATCGGCACCTTGGGTATTAATTGTTAGATTCGGATTATATAAGAAAATAGAATTTAAAAAGTGAGAGAAAAATCATCGTATATTAATGTAATAGTTAATTTCAAGTATGTGTACTTCAATTATTGTATTGATAATTAATAGAAATGTGTTATAGATAAGGCGATGTAGTGGCCATCCAGGCCACAATAATTTGATTTTTGTTCGGTTTTTTACGATACCTAGTGAGTGAATATTTATTCTTTAACTTATTTTTATCTAAGCTTCAAATATTTATTGAGTATTAATTGTCAAATTCATAGCAAATAAATTGATTTACATTAAATTTTATATGAAATATAAAATTTACTTTGAGATATATATATTGCTGTGGATGAGTTATTGAGATACTGATCTTGAGGCCAAGAGGAGGCCATTGTGTTTTAATTGTGACCTATTTAATGATGTTTCTATATTAATTTTATTCTTGACTATATATAATTGAAAATGAAATAATTACCTATGTGTGCATTTTGCTAAAACTTTGTCCAGCCTAATTTGGTTGTGAACAAATTAAATAAGATATATTCTGATAAGTTTGTTTCAGTTGATGTTTTGATTTGATATATGATTTGCTAAAGCTTTGAGACATTATGTCTTGATTCATCGTTAATATGTTTTATTTTTTATTTATGACCTTATGTCTTAACCGTTATTTCAATTTTTTCTTATACCTAGTCAGGAGACATAAGGGAGGAAGTTTATGTGCTCTGAAAGTATATTCTGATTTTTATTCTGTATTAGTATTGGTATATGTGAGAAGTACAGAGTGAAAGACAGTCTGAAATCTGTACACATCTCTGTATACTTATTTGTTTTCACTTAAATCTCTGAAACTATAATTTTGGAATCATAATAGCATGCAGTGGATGTTCTATTATTATGGTTTATATTTGAAATTGACTTTAAATTAAACATATTTTATATTAAAACTGAATTTACTTATAATTTATTATTTTCCTATAGTTTCAATATTCACTCACTGAGTTTCTCCAAAACTCACTCCACTACAGTTTTTAGTGATTATAGGACTCACTTCTAGAGTAAGAATTCAAGGTGATGTTCGAAAAGAGAATTAGAATTCTAGGTTCTTCATACAGTCACCTAAGAACTAATACTTTTATCTGTTTTATACATCAAACATGACGCTCAATAATGTATACACATTATGGGTGTAACTTTTGTATATTTGTGTACATATTGATATTTGTGAATATACTCTTTTGTATACGAGTATCATTGTGTATGTTTGGCATGGTGTTGATAGGTATGAAGCTCTTAGTATATGTTTATGAGTTATTGCATATGATTTGTATTTATCTACATTACAGGTTTACATGTTCAGGTTTTGTCTAAGACTTATATAGGAGTAGGATATCCTTACCTTTATATCGTCACGATTCCGATTTTCAATGTGTGACAGAATCTCTACAAGGATATTAGTTCATAGTTATTATAAACTTTTCACTAATATTTCTACACAAAGGCAAATTGTTTATTAGTTTTGCAAATATTAAGGTTACATTTATTATTATTTATTTCATATTTTTTAAGTCACAATTGTTGTGAAATATATGAGTGATAATAATAATTATTAAATAAAAATGAATATTTATTGAAAATTTTATTAGTTTGCTTTCAAAATATAACCCTATCAAACTATGTCTAAATATAAAATTCTAACGTTGAATGTTTCGTATAAGGTGCTGATTGACTTACATGATTGTGAATCCGAAAAGTACAGCAGTCTCAAATTAAGGCTATTTTTTATATTGTAATGCTTTAAAATAGAATATGTAAAATATTCGATAAATGCTAATTTTTAGTGATAATTACTTATTTTTTTCATTTTTACATATATTTAATATCAAGTTATTTTATCCTACGGTAGTTTGTCACTTCAGAGTTACAATACCTTAATATTATTGAAAAGTCTAAGTAAAAATTATAATATTAAATAATTAATATGATGACTGAAATGTTAAACTGTATAACACATGTTATATACGAAGTTAAAAGAATTGTTTTTTTTTAATTAATGAATAAGTTATTACTTTTCTATTGCTATTTTTATAAGACTTTTAAGTGAACAAAAATATTATTTGATGTCTACAATGTTACATAAGTATAAAATAGTTCAGTGCTTTAAATATTGACGATTAATTTATTTTTTTTCTTTCCAAAAAAATGAATATTTTAGGAAGTGTTTTAATTGATCAAGTTGGATTTATTCACAAATTTCAATAAATTTATGACGGGTATTTAAAATATATATTTACTTCTTATATTGACAAGAAAAATTACATTAAGCATTTATGTTTGTGAGAAATTAATAGTATTTCATCTATTTTTTTCTTAAAAAATTTAATATATAAAGTAAAAACTTATCGTATAACACTTAAATATACTTTAGTAAAATTATTTTTAGATGTGTTTTTATGCATTCTACTTGGATGATATTAATATTAATAAGAGATAAAAATAAAATTATCAAATAGATGTAAGGCATATGTGTTAATTTTTTTCTCATTATCATTATCGCTTTATAATTAATTAATTTTATATTAAATATATGTATGTGTGTGTGGTACATTTATTAAATGGAGGAGATACGCTATAACCATTCGAGCTAAGACTTTCTTAGTTAATAATTAATCATATTGATACATAAATAATAATATCAACATCATAATAACTAATTATCTAAATCATATTATAAAATGTTAAATAATGCATATCATATTTGCATATAAATATTAAATATTACATATGTAAGATGTGGAGACATAAATTTTGTAATTGACAAGGAGTGAAAAATATATGGAACGGAAAGGAAAGTTTAACTTTGGTGGGAAAGAGGTGGTGGGAGTCGAGCCACGTTGCCTTCCATTCTACTCACCACATGCCTGCCGGGATTTTGCTATATTTAAATTATTCTAACTACTATTTTTCTTTAAAAGAAAACTAATAAATTTATTTTACGAAAATATTAAGTTAAAATATAATTAATAAATAGTATAAGGATACAAATAATATTTTATTAATATTTCAATGAATAAATAAAATAAAAGGACATGAGTAATATTTGACATTATTAGCGGATTTTGGAAGATTGAAGTATGAGAGTTTTTTTTTTTTTTTTTTTGTATGTCACTTGTATGATCAATAAAAAATAAGCATGTATTTTTCCCTTTTTACAAGGTTGCGATGCACATGACACATTAGGACATTTGTCATTCATTTACAAAGAGAGTTGGATTTGGCTAATAATAACAAGTGGTGGAATCCACCAATTATAATTTTCTAGCATTTACAACACTCTCCCTTGCATGACTCTGCTTTCAATTTTCATTAGATGTGTTTAATACTGCTCTATTAAAATTCTTACCAATAAAACTAATAGGATAAAACCTAGGTGAAGGGAAAAAAAGTACAATAAATATTTGTTAAAAAAATTTATAATTTTTTTTTTGTAATAAAATATGCTCCTCCAAATGAAGTTCCCCTTCTCAAGATAATAGATATCAATTTGTCAATTTATTAGGTCGATGCAAGATAATGCTATGTATCAATTTCTGAAAAGTTATTGTAAGAAGATTTTTAGTGAAGAGGTAAAAAGAATTATCAAATGAACATATCTGTTTAACATCAATCTGTTGACTTTATTAGAGCTAGTGAGTATACAAAAATTTAAATGATATATGTTTGGTTTGATCTCCCTTTAATGGTGGCTAAAAGGCCCAACCCGATGGGTTTGGACCGGTCCCAGTCGGGTTAAGAGCCCGTTATTTCAGTTCAGGTTTGGGTTTAAAGGCTTAACGGATAAGGCTGGATCGTAGTTTTTAAAATATGGAATTAGCTCAGCCTGTAGAGATGAACCGTGCCAAGCCGGGTTGGTTTAATTTAGGCCGATTGACCCAAACCCATCCATTTATTAATTTTTTTTTTCTTTTGCATTGAAACGCTAGTTCGGATTGATTCAATGACGTAATGAGCTCAAACAATTTCTGGCAGGGCCTACTGTTCCAAATAATTGGAACCGGCACAGCCCAAATTTTGGGCCTGAAATTAGCCCAATTTGGTGAACAGTAGCCTGGGCTAGTCCAGGACTGAATTTTAATGGGCTGGGTTGGTCTGGTTCACGAGCCAACCAACATGTTAGACACCATTATCTTCCATAATGTATACTGTTGTGAAAATTACGCATACATAGGTATGCTTTATCGCAAACAAATAATACAGTGGTGAATGAGTATCTTTCCCTCGAGAATTAATAAATTATGATCTAACTACTAAGTTAAATTATTTTTAATTTTATCTAAATAATTTGAATAAAGAGATGATTTATAGAAAAAAAAATTAATTAATGACTAAATTTAAGCAAGCAAAAATAGATTTAAAATGAATAAGAGTGAGAACTCCAAGACATCTGATTTCATATAAACCAATCCGAATTGATTATACTTATTCTTATTATTTGAAATTTAAAACTATGGTTGATGATGGAGAATTCTAAAAATATTCACTAATTATTTTTAGGGTTATAATTAAAATATCATTAATTTATCAATTCACTATATTCCTATGTGAATTAAGATAATTAAATATTCATAAAGTTCATGTATTCAATACATTGATTGCACTAAGTATACAAGTATATTTCTATTTTACATTAACTTAATGGAATTCAATATTAGATCGCAAGTATAAGAGCAACAGAACTAGAAAATATTTAATTAAAAATAACTAGAAACAAAAAGAAATTAAATACTTCACAGACCAAGATCGTTCTAATAATGTATTATAAATATTAAATTAAAGTATAAATAATAGATAGTATAGTGATATAGATGATATTTTACTAACTCAATCAATAAATAAAGTACAATAAAGGGGTATGAATGATATTCATTTTTTATTTTTTTAATTTTCAAGCTAAACAATGGATTTGGGAAGATTGAAGTATTAAGAGTTTTTAACATAGAAGAGGGAATATATATACTAGTGTATGCTATTTATATGATCAATAAAAAATAAGTATGTAATTTTCATTTTTAACAAGTTTACGACACATATTAGAATATTTATCTTTCGTTAATAAGGAAATGTGAATTTGACCAATGATAAAAAGTAGTGGAATCTATCAATTATAATTTTTCAACATTTATAATAATTTTTTATTTTAATAATTATTTTTTGCTATAAGATTGAAATAAAAAATTGGTCAAATATTAAATAAAATAAAACTTAGGGTTTAAATACAAAAATACTAATTTTGATATTATATACATATTTAATAATAATAATATTTAAAATTAATTCTAACCCTTTATATATATAAGTAAAAACAAATCCCCTTCCAATGGCCTAAATAATATGGAATATTTTAGGTAGCGAAAGCTTGTCTTTGTTCCATTGCTAGCAGAGATTTCAATCAAACTTTTTGCATGCAATTGTTTTTATAAAAATATTTTGAAAACTATTTAAAGAGCTGAAGATATAGAGAAGAGGTTTAGAAAGCCATAGAGACTTTTAAATCTCAAGTTTTCTAAGTTTTCACCCTTGAAAAATTCTGAGGAAGACATTTTTATTTATAGCTCAAGAATAAGGAATATTCTTTACATATTTCAAATTTAATAATACAAGATTAGCCCACTTTATTAATAATGGGCGACTAAAATCATTGCTTACACAAGCACACCGAAATTAAAGATAATATTTTAACACAAAGGACACTTGGACAATAATTATACATAATTGTGGACATATGGACTATGGAATATTGGACATGTTTATCTCATTTACATAAGTAGATGAGGTGTTGTTAGCTTTTTTTATCCATTCTTTCCAAAAGTCGTCGGTACTGGGTTGGCATAATAATCTTCCCATGGGTTTTGGAAATCTTGAAAATATATGCTTGGTGGGTCTTGTGGTTGAATGCTTTGGCTGGGTAGGTTAGGCGGGTCTTGTGAGTGGGGGAAACATCATTGTTGTGAGTTATTTAGCTGCTTTTGCCAATCTTTAGAGATTAGACTGAAGTGAAGTAATGGGGTCCTACATTGACCGGTTTCTGGTTCATCTTGTTTGTTGAGAAAAACATTTTTATATTATTTGTTTTAAAAATCATGATTTTTTGGGTAATATATTATCTTTTTTGAAAATCATGATTTTTTGGGTAATCTTCCCATAGTGCCATTACTAAAAAAGTTGGCCATATCTATGGTGGAATGCAGGTGTTTATTTCAGAAATCTTGTACTGGTATTCTCTATATTCATGTGAGTGTATTTGCTTTTATTTGGCAAGACTGTATGAGAAGATATCATACTCGTCATTTTGGGAAAAGTGCTGTAGTCTAATACCACCGCATAGAACGCTTATTCTTTTAAATGTTATGATGCAATGCCTACTAGTTCTTCTTACTTGTAGATTCATATTTCATACCAAGAGATGTTGGAACTGTCTATGCCAGTTTGGCAAGGTATTAAACCATGTAAGAAATATGGCAAATCTACCTGAGGGAGTATCGAGCAATGTTTCAGTGTATGATTGTTTTGGGCTATAACGGGTAGTGTTGAACCATTTTATTGTATATGTGATGTGGAATTCAATACCGATAGTATGATTTTGCATAAGATACCAAAAGAATCATAAAGTATTCTCAGAGAAAATGTCTTTGCAAATATCTTTAGTTTGAAACAGCATGATAAACGGGAAATCAGGATGAACATGTTCGAGGTTACCAAGTGCAAAAGTTCCTTGGGTAATAAGAACTTGTGACCTATAGAGTTGGAGTCGTAGTTTTCATATCTAAGGTTGGAAGAAGCTTAAGTTTGCTATTAAGCTTTGTATCTCATGAGGTTGGAAGGTTATGTTTGTAGTAGCGTTGTAATCTCTGATAGGAGAATACATATTAAGGGGAAGGGCTTTCAAAGTATTTTAGCAAGGCTAATGTGGTTTGTGTCTTTTTTTATAGTTTGTCATCATTCTTTAAGAAGGAATATGTTTGTGGTACGTGTTTGGACATATGTCTGGGCTGAGGCCTTTTCTTTAGCTGAGTTGCTGACATGAATAATCTTAGGCTAAATCCAATGATGGAAATAGGATCTGTATAACCCTTCAGGTTTGAGAAAAATCTTTATTTGGAAGAGTTGGGCTAGGATATAAAATCCTATGATAACATCTTTATCCAGGAGAGAAGATCCAAGGAAATTGTGTTGGATCAGGAGGCCTGGAAAGAATTGAATCTAGACTCTTTTGCTAATGAGGTTCGTGGAAAATGTCTCATTATTTGCTTCTTTGAAGTACTGATTGTGAGATTTTTAGTATTCTTTAGAGAGTTTGGTTGGGTTGAGGATTGAGACAACTACACCTGTGTCAATGAGAGTAATGAGGTGTATGGGTTTATCATATTTAATGGTTCGGATGAAGACTAGGACATTTGGGATAATGTAATTAGAGGAAGCTATTTGGGGAGGCTATTAGTGAGGTTGTGTTTGTTGGATTTGGTAGGACTGATAAGAACCAAAGGATTCTTTATCAGAGGATGTGGGTAGTGAAGGTAAGTGTTTTCTTCTATTGATAATGAAGAATGTGTCATTTGTATGTTCTTCTTCTTTCGAGAAAATGGATTCGAGTTCTGAATCATTGTCTCCGGAGTAGACTTAGGAGATCATTTTGAAGACTTTTTCTCTATGAGCTCTTGGGACAATGCTTCGCAAAGTGACTTTTCTTTTTGCAAATGAAGCATCGATTTGTCTTGAAGGAAGTCTATTTCTTTCTAAATAAACGTTTGGTTCGGAATTTGGGTTTTTTGGAGGAATACTTGGAATCACTATATCTCTTGAAATGTTTCTTTTTGTACTTGTAGGAGCAATTATAATTCTGGGAGTCTTTTTTGCATTTGATCTTTCAGTCTCGTCTATCACAAACTGAACCTAATTTCTTCTGTAAGACTTAATACTCTTTGAGGAACTTTGAACTGTTGCAGAGCTTCTAAAGTTATAGGAGAACATGCCGATAAAGGTCTCTAAAAGAGAAGTTTACCAAAGTCTGCCTCTAGGAAGAGAGGAATCTAAGAGTTTTTGAGCCAAGGGAATTAGGGAGCTGGTTTAGATAAGCTTGTTTGAGATTGGAATCATCGAGTCCACCAATGTGGTAGAATCGTTCTCTGACCATCTTGAAATGTTTGTTGAGATCTTATGGCTTGAATGAGCAACACTTAAGTTTGAAAAACTCTTTACATGCTTTATCTTCTGTGTGTGTTGGTTCACCAAGGAATTCAGAGTAAATAAAAAATATAAAGCCATTTATTTCCTCTATGTTAATTACTTAGGTTTATCGGTAGTCATCGAGCTTGAGCCACCATTCTCTAAGGGAGCCTGTCATTCTAGTGATAAAGTTTAGAATAACAGTTCTTGTTGTTGCTTCTGGTCTCAACATTTTGGTGTTGCATCATAAAGTCGTTTTATAGATGTGATTACATTGGTCTTCTAACCTGCAATCATCAAAAGTAAACAAATGAACTTTGTTAGGGGGGTGTGGGGTGTAGGAATGTGTTTGAGGTTTGGAAGAAGGGTTTGCTAATGAGGTAATATGATCATCAGAAGGGTCTTGAACTGTAGAATAAGGGAAGGAGGATTCAGCTTGTTAGGTAAAGATTGGATGAGCAGGGCAATTTTGTTGAACTTCTAATTCGTTTTTTGGTTTTTGACTGAAAGATAAGGAACAGGAGGAGTCGTTGGTGTTTTGTTAAACACTTTGACTATCTTCTGCTTCTGCTTCTACTTGAGCTGTTGCATCATCTAACATGTTTTGCTAGTATGTTTTTTTTGCTACTCGTTCTTGTTTTTGTCTTTATTGATGTTTCCGTCAACTAGGCAAAGAGAGGGTTTATGGTCATCTATGGTTGGTATGGTTGTTCAGGTGGGGCTAAGGGAGGTAAGATAGTTTCTTAAGGAAAAGAAGGAGGTGGATAATATTGTGGTAGAGTGGGAGGTTGTGGTTGATAGTAATGAGACGCCTTAAAGGGATGAGGTGTGTACGACTAATAGTATTGTGGGGGAGGCTATGAGCAAGACTATTTCTTGGGTGGTTGTGTCTATGTCTGATAAGGAAATTTGTATCTCTGAAGAGATGTGCATGAATAGACGACTAAGAAGGTAAGGGTTGTGACATGAGGGGTAGAGGGCTAGTGGTTCAAGATTAAAGAATATCCTGTCAAAAAGGTGCATGGGTCGAGGAAGAGCTTTCTCTTGTTGGATTATATGCTCAAGAGATGTGAGTTACTTCTTAAGACTGTCCATTTATTTCTGGTAATGTCCAAAGAGGAGTTGATTCTATGTGAGGTTTATGATAATATGATGGAGTTCTTCCATTCTTTTCTTGAGTACATAAATGGGTTTGAGTTCTTACTATTGAGCAAGTTATGTTTGAATTTTAGTGGTTGTGGCATCAATCTTTTGCAAATACTGGTTTTGTACAACTGTGTTCTGAGACTACCAGTTCAATACTGCTTCTACTAGAGGGATTTGAGAAGGTTGGCCATATATTATTCTGAATGTTGAGGGTTGATCTTTCCCTGTAGTTTTTTCTCTGGTTATAGGGTTTTCTTGTATCTTGGGAGGGGGGAAATCCTAGGTTATGTAGGGAGGGAAGGAGGGCTAAAATGGTTATAAAGAAGAGGATGGTTAGTACATAGCAATTTGTGGATTTACTGATGTTTCTAGTGTTTTTTGGGGCTTGGGTTTTAGTTTGGATATATTTTTCTGTTTGAGTTTTGGTCTCCATATTTGTTTAGGTGTTGGGAGATTTGGTTCTAGAAGTACAGGTAGAAAGGCTAAGAGAAGGTCTGGTATTTTGGGTTTTGGGGTTGCCAGAATGACTTCTATATCATCATCTTGGGAAGGTTGGTTATCATCATCCCATCCAGTGTGCTGGTGGCGGGTCTACTGATGATAGAGGGTCTGTATACCGAACTACAAACTGGGATCAACCAGTGGATTCATCAAGTGTATCGTAGCTAGGTATGCCACTTTTGTAGGCTTTATAGAACTCATATGAGGTTCTAAGTTTTGGCTTTTTGGGCATTTTTCTTTGTCTTTCTAGGAGATATCGAGGAGATCTATAAGATCTTCTAGAACTAAGGCTTTGCTAGTATGGATATGCATCTTCTAAGTAGACTGGACAGGAGTAGTGAAATTTTTTTGGTTCATGTGGTTAGAGGAGCCAAATAGGGTTTTCGTATTCGTCAAAAGCATAGATCTCGAGCTGAGGAGCTGAGATTATATACTGTGTTAGAAAGGTAGCATCAGATCGTCTTGCTGGTTCTAAAGCAAAGTAGATTTAAAGTTTTTCGCTTTGTGATATTTTGAATATGAGCTCGACTGAGTTGATATGTGCTTTGGCAGCTGCTGCCTGATGAATCTCTTCATATGATGTCACTCATTTTGTGGGAAACAAATCTATCAGTTGTTGTCGAGAGATCTGTCTAGGAACATATGTGCAGCTGAGGACCTGTCCAAATTCCACGTGAAGGAAAATAGAATCTAAGGTCTAGTTTGGTAAAGCGATGTCCAAGGTGTAATCTTGAACTTGGTACACCATTTAATAGTGTACTATGGCCATGTATGTTAGGCCTGTTGGGACAGCGTCATTGATCTGGATCTGTAATTTGAGACAAGTTGTCAGCTAAAGGTCTTCTATGGGCATGTTGAAGTTGGAGAACATGGTAACCATGATAGTTCCAGCGTTGAGTGTTATAGGTACTGTGTCAATACAGGCATGCTCATAGTTAGGAAATCTAATGTCTAATAAGGCGATTCTGGATGTCACTAAAAGTCCTTTCCTTGCATGGTATGTAAGGGCAAATTTGATTTCACCAAAGTGTAGGTGCGAGTAACTTTGTTGTTTCCATACGGATATCAAGTGTTCTGGGATCTCAATCTGAACAAATTGTTCAGATTAAGTCGCCTGGAGTTTGTTAGCGTTGAAATTAGAGCACTGTACATACTCTTTACATTTAGAAAGAGGAGAAGATACTAAGGTTTTAATAGTTTTTGTAAAGGAAGAAAAATGGGTTTTATAGACATGGTAAGGGTTCATATATAAAAGCTACGAAAGGGGAAGAGATTCAGAGTTACGTAGGTATTGTATTTCATATAAACTAGCTATTTTATAGGAATTTGTTCGCTGTAAAAAAGAAGACTCTGAGGGTATCTAGAGAACCATAAGAAAAAGAATAGATCTTTAATTCAGAAAATAAATATCTAAAATAATCGTTATAAACAAAATAACAAATCGTGAATGTTTTTAAGAAAAGTTGTGAAAATATATATCTTTTCCTGTGAAGTATGAAAAACAAGTTTGTTTTGGTCAGAAAAATCTGCAAGCTAATCTTACCTGTGATTATGAAAACGAAGCAACTTGCTCTGATACTAGATAGAGGGACGAAGTCCTTCTTTTAACACTAAGGTATTCTAGCCGCATCGCACACCTATTGCGACTTACTAAGGCCTGACTTTTATGATCGTCAACAAGGTAAACTTCCTATATCTAACAATATGGATCACTAGGTTGCAAGATACTCGAACTTGATTTCTGATTTGCAAGGTCCTTCGAAGACACTAACCCTTAATCCAAAAATTTATTTAAATTATTGCTACAACATAACAATCAGTGTAAATTAGAAGTATTATATGACATATATTGACACAACCCGCCCTACTGAGTCGAGGTGAATCATGTTAAATGGATGTACTTTTTGGCTTTCATACATTTATTCTAGAATTTTATTTAATAAAAATTTACATTAAATAAACATAAACATAAACAACCTTAGGCCTCTATCATTGTCACACATGAGGCTCTGTACCTCACAACAATAAATATACATCACTTATACTATACACACACATATATGTATCTATTTAATATACACATATAAATATGATATGCTCAAAAGTGATCCATGCAGTATGCGTTTAATAGTTATAACCTCAAGTGTCAAAATTGTATATTGTACAAATCCTACGTGACTTAGAAAAAAATAGAAAAAAAAAATGAGCTTACGGATCAGTGAGTGAACATAATTTATAAGAAAATATATATTTTAAAAAATTTCTATAATTTTTTAAATAATGCATAATTCAAGCATCAATCATATATTGAGCATATATCACAATAAAATTAATTCAATTCATATCAAACAAGTACTCAAAAAAATATATCATGCTTGGTGGAAAACCTCTGCCCAAGTAAAAAAACATTCCAAAAATGTCATTTTCTATTAAACTATTATGCACGTGAATAATTATGATCACATGAAATTCAATTGTGATATAATTTATTGAATTAAATATATATTATAATTAAAAAGTATTCACTCATAATCCGATAATCAATCTTGGGTGGTTTCAAGGTCTTTTGAATTTCTTACTGCAGCACTCACTCCTAAACTCACATGATTCAAAAATTAACTGTTAAAATTGATTCAGAAACTGATATGTATTGCAAATATGAAAATATAATTGTTCTAATTTCATAATTATAACAGCCATTAGCTTTTTGAATATGATTTTAACTTCTCAAACACGTTTCTTGTAACTTTCCTTTTATATGCCTATAGTTTACTTTTTTTTTTTTTTTCCTTTCTTTCTCTTTCTTCTCTGCTCTCAGTTTGCTTCTAATTTCTCTTTCAATTTCAATTGCTCATTTCAATGAAGCAAGGATGTGTTTTAAGTATATATATATATATAGACACCCATCGTTTCAATTTGGGAAGTATGCAGCTGATACCTTGACTTTTAATTAAAGAAGCCACGTGTGTTACAATCCTTTCCCCTTAAATAAATTTTGTCCTCAAAATTCATGTACCTGGTTGAAATAACAGCGGGTATCGAGTTCACATGTGATCCTCCATCTTCCATATAGTTTCCTCCATTGCATGATTTTTCCACAATACTTTAACTAGTGAGATCATCTTACTGCATAACTTTTATTCTCTAGAGTCTAGTATTTGAACAGCTTCCTCTTTATAGGTAAGGTTATCCTTCAATCTTACTCGCTGTGAATTTAAAACATAAGATGGATCAAGAACATACTTCTTCAACATGGATACATGAAAAATATTTTAAATACATGGTAATTATGGTGGTAAAGCTAAACGGTAAGACACTTCACCAATTCTTTTAATAATCTCATATGGAACCGTATATCAAGAACTCAACTTTCCTCATTTACCAAATTGTAGTATGCTCTTCCAATAAGAAACTTGTAAGAAAATTCAGTCACCTATAACAAACTCAACATTTCTTCTATGTTTATTTGCATAACGTTTCTATCTATCTTGAGCTATTTTAAGTCTATCTTTGATAACTGTTATCTTTTCATTAGTTTCTTGTACAATTTTTGAACCTAAGATCTTCATTTCCTCAACTTCATCCCAACAGATAAAGATTATGCATTTTCTTCCATACATAGCTTCATATGGGGTCATATGTATACTAGATTGATAATTGTTATTATAAGCAAGTTCCATCAGTGATAAGTATGCATCCTAAATAACCTTAAACTAGATTATACATGTTCAAAGTATGTCTTCTAAATTTTGAATTGTCCATTCGTCTGAGGGTGAAAAGTTGTACTAAAATTCAATCTAGTACCTATAGTATATTGTAGATTGTGCCAAATTCTATAGCTAAACCAATGATCTCTATCAAATATAATAGATATCAGTGTTTCATGTAACCATAGTATTTCATTTATATATAAACTAACCAATCTATCTAATGAATACGTACTCTTGACAAGTAGAAAATGAACAGACTTCGTAAATCGATCAACAATTACCCAGATACTATCATGAATGTATTAAGTATGTGGAAGCCTAACGATAATGTCCATCATAATATGCTCCCACTTTCACTCAAGAATAGGAAGTGGTTGAGAAAGTCTTGCAAGTCTTTGATGTTCAGCCTTAATCTGCTAACTAGTTAAGTAACGTGATGTAAATTTTGCAATCTCTCTCTTCATATCTTACCACCAATAATTCTCCCTCAAAGTACAATACATCTTGGTACTCTTAGGATGCATTGCATATGTTGAACTATGTACTTCTTCAATTCTAAATTATTTAGCACACAAAGTATGCTGTCCATAACTAAAGTCTCTTCATCTTTCAATGAAAAATCAGTTTGTAAACCGTTCTTCACTTCTTCCTTCAACTTAAATATATTTTGATATTAACTCTACACCTTTCGAATTTGATCAATCAATACTGGTCTAACTTGAAAATGAGTTAATAGTACTCTACACTCACTTATATCTAGATTAACTCAAAATGATCTCAAATCAGTTAACAATGAAAGGTAAGTTACCTTTATATGAAAAATAAAGCTTGAAAATTTTCTGCTAAGTGTATTTGTTACTACATTTGCCTTGACCAGGTGATAGTCAATGGTACAATCATAGTCTTTAATTAGTTCAATCCACCTCTGCTATCATAATTTAATTTTTTCTACGTAAACAAATATTTTAGGCTTCTATGGTTTATATATCTCACAAGTAACCCCATATAAATAATGTCTCCAATTCTTCAATGCAAACACTACTGTTGCAAGTTCTAATAGTTTAGTTCATGTTTTTTAAGTTATCGAAAAGTATAAGCAATCACTTTTTCTTGCTGCATCAATACATAACCCAACCTAAGGGGTGTGTAGTGGTTCCGGTTTGACTCAGAATTACCAAGAAATTAATTTAAAAAAATCTATTTTGAACCGAAACCAATTATTTAAGGATAGATTCTAGTTCCAAAAAATCAAGAATCGATTTTTTTAAGGTAGGTTCCTATTCTAAAGATTGTGGAACCGAAACCGAACCGAAGAACTTGTTTGATTTAAAAATAAAAAATTATTTTTTACATCAATTGAATTAAATCTCTCCTCATATTCAAATACAAACTCTAAATTATTGAACTACATATATAAAATTATATAATTTATTAAAGAGAATATTCTTTATTCGTTGAGTTACAAAGAAAAAATTAATCAATGTGTTTATAATATTTAATTTAATTTAATTTAATATGTTATTTCTAAAATAATTTAATAAAATCATGATGTGTATATTTTTATTTTAAAATTGTCAAACAAGTTAACAATTATAATAAATAAATATTTACATAATATAATATTATTAGATATATAATTGTACCATTATAAAAAAAAATTCTCTTTTTAGTAATGTGTAATATTAATTTGAGTAATAATACAATATTTTTTTCAATAATTTGTCGCATATCAATTCTCTTTAGTAACTTATCTTTCTTCTCTTTCGTTCACTCAATTTTTTGACATGTATACAATACTTTTATAATTTAATTTAATTAATTTTATTTTTTAAGATTTTTTTATAGAATTAAAATTAAAGAAATTGAGATAATTGATAAATAGGATACCCTATTTTCGAATATAAACCAAAAAAAATGGTATCCTATTAAATAGGGTAGGTTCCGATTTCAAATTTTTAGAACCAAATTATTTAAGATAGGTTCTAGTTCCAAGTAAAACCGGAACCAATTTTGCACGCCCTTAACCCAACCCTTATGTGGATGCATTACTATAAATCATAAATCCTTCAATACTAGTTGGAATTATAAGAACAGAAATAGAAGTCAATCTTCTCTTAAGTTCTTGGAAACTTTGTTCACAATACTCAGCCCACTCAAATTTCACATTCTTTCTGGTTAGTCTCTTCAATGGTCCCCATATCCTGGAGAAACATTTAACAAATTTTCGATAATATTCAACTAATCCAATAAAACTTATGACCTCTGTTACATCAGTGGGTCACTCACAATTAATTACAACCTTCACCTTTATAGGATCCACATAAATGCCATCAACTGAAATCACATAGCCTAAGAATGCGACTCTATCTAGCTAGAATTGAAATTTACTGAACTTTGCATAAAGTTGTTTACTCTTTAATGTCTATAAAATAACCTTTAGATACTCTGCATGTTCTTTTCTACTTTGCAAATATACCAGGATATTATCAATAAACACAATAATAAATTGATTTAAATAAGGATGAAGACTTAATTCATGATATTCATAAATGTTATTGGAGCATTAGTCAACCTAAATGGCATCACTAAAAACTCATAATGTATATCAACATCTCTAATATTCAGCTAATGATAACCTGGACACAAATCTATCTAGGAGAAAACTTTAACACTTTGTAATTGATCAAATAATTCATTAATGCGAGAAGAGGATAGTTGTTGTGTATCATGACTTTATTCAACTATTAGTAATTTATACACAATCTCAAGATTCCATCTTTATTCTTTTCAAACAATATTGGTACTCCCCTAGGAAATACACTAGGTCTAATAAAACCCTTATCTACTAATTCTTGTAATTAAACCTTGAATTCTGATGAAGTCATTCTATAAGGTACCATAAAAATAGAAGTTGTACTCAGAATTAAGTTGATAGTAAGTTCAATCTCTCTATCTTGTGACAAATAATTAAGATTTTTAGGAAATACTTATAGAAATTCATTTACCATAGGAATGGCATCTAACCTCACTTGAATAACTTGGGTATCAACAACATGAAACAAGACGAAAGAATTCGTCGTTCTTCACAGAAAATAGTGTTAGACTCATTTGATCTTTTAAATGTCACTTCTTTTCGAAAGCAATCAACTGTAGCATGATTACTCGCAAGTATATCTAAAGAAATTACATTTATCGTCATATTAAAACCACCCACTCCAATGACATATTGGCCCAGTTGACAACACTCAAAAAGGAGGTGAATTGGGTTTTTAAAATTTTACAAATGAAAATGTAAGTAATGCAATGCAATAATGAAATAGTAATAAGAGAGAGATACAAACACAATTTTATAATGGTTCGGCAAATCTTGACCTACGTCCACTCTTTCAAATGCAAAAAACTTTCACCGAGATTTTAATAACTCCTTGTTTTGATGGGACAAGAGTATCCCAGTACACTCCTTCTAAGGTGAAGGGAAATCTTATACTCTTTTATACGAATGAAGAGTAACCACTAAACTCTTATTTAGTACAGGTGAATAATTACTCAAAACCAAATTACAAATAGATTTTTTATTTTTGCTCTCACACTAGAGTGAATATTTCAATAAGTTCTCACAAGAAAATTTTTCGCACATAAGATTTAAAAGGTTTTCAATAGAGAGAGAAAGTTCACTGTTTTTGTAAATTAATGTTGTTCAAAGATTTCTTGTTGATTTTAGCAAGTGAAAGTTCTTTGTGATTTCACTGTGTATCTTCTATTTATATCTATCCTTTTTGTGAAGCAATAGTTGTCCAATGGCTTAATTTAGTGTATTTAATATTCGCCATTAATGCTGCAGAAGTTACCATTAAACTTTAAAAGTAGAGAGAGTATCATTTGTTTTTCATATATCAATCTTTTTAAATGAACAGTACGATTTGCATCTCGAGTATCGATCTTCAATTCACCAACTATCGATCTATTTGTATTGGAATTGTCTATAGGTTTTAATGTAACGACCTTCTAATGCTGATTATCAATCTGGTCTACTTCGTAATTCTTTTGCAACTCTCTAAAACTTCTATGTATCGATCTGGTTGCCTCTGTAATTATTTTGCAACTCTCTAAATTTTCAATGTATCGATCTGTTGATCTCCATATATCGATCTGGTTGCCTCTGTAATTATTTTGGAACTCTCGGGAATTTCTATGTATTGATCTGTTTAACTCCATGTATAGATCTGGTTTGCTTCGTAATTCTTTTACAACTCTCTAAAATTTCTATGTATCGATCTGTTGGTCTCTGAGTATCAATCTGTAGGCTTTTTAATATACTTGGACAGAGATTTGTTAAGGAATAAATTTAAACATATTCACACAAGATTTTAAGACATATTTGGGACCTATTTAATTTAGTCATTATCAAAAACATATTATATGTATTAATGTTTGATATCATCAATTTCTCTCATGATATCATTAATCTCTTCCTTTTCTAATGATGACAAAATAAAAATAAAAAAGGTGTCTAACTCTCTTTGTGAATTGATTTTTCTCCCCCTTAATGTAATATTTAACTTTTCTTTTAAATTTGAGTTTTCTCTCCCTTTATCCATTAAGTTTTGGTGCATGTTCAATATGTGTATTTTCTCCCCCTTTTTGTCAGCAATCAAAGAAGGTCAATAAATCAATGATAGTATGTATAATTAACACAATCATGTAAATTGATGATAGTAAGGCTATGCATTTCAAATATAAGTAGCACAATCATAATAGAGAAGTACAAATTAAAGCAATGACAATCAAGAATAACTTTGCATTTCACATAAAAATGCATACAATGGCAAGAAATATATTAAATTGTTCCAAAAGGTTCTAGGCTGTCGCTATCAACATCCAGGTCTACTAGGGTATAGGTAGGCTGGGGTGCGGGAAGAGGTGGTCGCGAACGAGATGCGAAAACCGTAAGTTCATGATAGGCAAGAACAGGTGCAGGTGTAGATGCTTTCGCCAAGCTACGCATGAATTGATACGTTTCGTTGTGGAATTCCACTCCAAGTCGCCCAAGTTGAACTATTGTGTCGCCGCCCCAAGCTAAGTGCTCTTCAATTTTATACATTTGAGTAGTCACCATGCTCTCGAGACCGATGAGGCGCTCATTAAAGTTGGACATAGTTGTCTCAACTTTCTCCTCCATGCGGGTCAGCTGAACTTGCATCCTCTCCAGGATAGACAGTATAGCGGATATGGAAGTGGATTGAGTTTGAGACTCTGTCTAAGGTGTGGGAGCAAGAGAAGAAGGTCTCGTGGTGTCAAGTAACTCAGTTGGTGCCTCAAGATCCGTAGCCGTCGCAGTAACATTGTCTTGTTGAGGTGCGTGTGCAGCTTGACCTTGATTTTGCATATGTCGGTAACGTGCTTGAATGATCCATGTCTCATCTGCTGTGCAGTCATAGTGCATATGCCGTAATGTTATCTCCGAAAGCATCGCGGCAACTGAAGGCTCAAATGTGTCGGCATCGACATAGATATGAGTTGGTTCGTTGGTAATGATGTTGGACAAAACATATCCATAATGAAGATGCGTGGCCTTAGATGTGAATGTGCGAATCATCACTGTGAGCATCCAACTAATCAAATCTGGCTTTTTTGGCTCCATGATGGACTGCATCCACCATATATCTTCATGTGTCATTTAGGAAAATCTCCCTAACCGAGCATTGAGGCTGTGAGAGATGATGAGATGTAGAATTCTCTCATGCAGTCCTAGGTGTACTAGCTTGTAGTCTACTTTAACCATATTTGAGTTCTTGAAGATGATTTTGCAGGCTTTAAAGGGTTGGAAATGATCGGTTTAGTAGAAATAACCATTGTCAGGAATGCTGGTGACACGAGAAATGATTTTTAAATTGATGTTGTAAGTATGGCCTCGAACAAATGTCTGAAATTCTGTCGTCCTCATCTTTCTTTCCAGTGTGTGAATTCTTAGCGTCCATGTTTGAGTAAAATATTTTGACAAGAATGTCAAAACATTTTCCTTTCTATTGAAGGAAGTCTAACCAGCCAAATTCCTCAAAATGGCACAAATAGGAAAAATTAATGGATTCCAGCAATGGGAAATCGATTACCCAACCTGGAGAGATCTTTCGATTGACATAGGACAGCAAGTATCGATCCTCTGCCTCTTGATTTGGGAAATTGGGGTTTGAGGTTGAAGCTAGGTTCATCCTATGCCTTTTCCATTGTCCTACTTCTGGATTTTTAGTTCTAAGCATTTTTCGAAGTCGATTAACTATTCTGAGTGAAAGGAGAATTTATAGGGTTAGAGTAAGAGAGATTTTAAAGATGAAGAGATATTAATTCTTTTAGATTCTAAGTTTAATTTAAACATGAATTCGCATAAAAGTATCGATACGTTTGATAAACATATCGATCTGTGTCTAGATTTGAAAGGATAAATCGATATCTTCTTGAAACGGGATCGATACGTTCTGTTTTTCAAGTGCGAGTATCAATACCTAGGGTTGAGCGTATCGATACATTTAAATGAAAATAAGAACATATTCAAATTTGGGTCTAGCATTTAATAAGTATTTAATTTTGGCGGTTGACAACTTGTTTTTCACAAATTTCAAAAATTCAATTGATCATACATTGTTTGAATGCAACGTATCAATCTAAAAGTAGGCATATCGATACATACTGGAAATGAAATCTAATATCAATATATCAAGAGAATGTGTCGATACATGAATGTGAACACATGAAGGTATCGATATGTTTTCAATGGCATATCGATCCGTCATCGTGGTATCGATACTCTGTGATAGGTATCAATCCTATGTATTCCAGTAGCTAAATTTTGCCAGTTACACACACAAACAGGAAATATTCAACAATGTTCAAATAATTTCCATCATTCTTAATTCTGTTATAATTGCACAAAAACGATTTCTATCAAGTGGTTTTGTGAAAATATCAGCTAATTGGAGATTTATGTTTATATATTCTAAGCAAATGTCTCATTTATTAATATGGTCCCTAATGAAGCGATGACGAATTTTTATGTGCTTAGTTCTAGAGTGATGAACTAGATTTTTGGTTAGATTTATAACACTTGTGTTATCACATAGAATAGGAATTTTATTAAGATTTAGTTCATAATTTTGCAATTGGTACTTAATCCATAAAAGTTATGCACAACAACTACCTACGGATATGTATTCAGCTTCGGTAGTAGAAAGTGCAATAGTGTTTTGCTTCTTGCTAAACCATGACACTAAAGTATTTTCAAGAAAGTAGCAAGTACCACTTGTACTTTTTCTATCTACTTTGCATCTTCCATAGTCGGCATCCGAGTAGCCTTTTAAGCAAAACTTACCATCTTTTAGATAAAATAATTCTAGATTTGGTATCATTCTTAAATATCATAAGATTCTTTTTACCGCTACAAGATGTGACTCCTTACGATTAGATTGAAATCTTGCACAAACACACACTTCATAGAGAATGTCGGATCTAGAGGCAGTCAAGTAAAGTAATGATCCTATCATGCTTCTATATAATCTTTAGTCTATACTCTTTCCTTTTTTATCTTTGTTTAGTGAAGTGAAAGTGCTCATAGGAATTAGAATGGATTTGCCCTCTATCATATCAAATTTTCTTAAAAGTTCTTTAATGTACTTTGATTGAAAAATGTAAATTCTATCATTTGTTTGTTTAATTTGAAGTCTTAAAAAGAAATTTAATTCTCCTATCATGCTCATTTCAAATTCACTTTTTATTAGATTTGAAAACTCAATGCATAAGGATTCATCTGTACTTCCAAAAATGATATTATCAATATAGATTTACGCTAGTAGAATATCATCATCTTTGGTTTTAATAAAAAAAAGTATGTCAACACTCCCTCTAAGGAAATTATGTTTTAACAAAAATTCACTAAGTCTCTCATACCAAGCTCTAGGTGCTTGTTTTAAACCATAAAGTGCTTTAGTGAGTTTAAAGACATGATTTGGAAATTTGTAGTTTTTAAAACCGAGAGATTGCTCTACATAAACTTCTTCACTTATAACACCATTTAAAAAGACAATTTTCACATCCATTTGATAAAATTTGAAGTCTTTGTGGCATGCAAATGCTAAGAGTACTCTAATGCTTCTAATCTTGCTATGGAAGTATATGTACTCATCATAATCTATTTCCTCTTCTTGACTGTATCCTTGAGCTACAAATCTAGCTTTGTTTCAAGAGATGTTGCCATTTTCATCAAATTTGCTTCTAAATACCCACTTGGTACCTATTGTTTGATAATCAGTTGGTCTAGGTACTAAGATCCAAACTTCATTTCTTAGAAATTAATTTAATTCTTCTTGCATGGTCATTAACCAATTTTCATCACTTAAGGCTTGTTCAACTTGTTTTGGTTCTATTTGAGAGACAAAGGTTAGATTTTGAATTTCATCTTGATTGT
>JAXCLQ010034334.1:0-24556 GCA_035584115.1 Cedrela odorata | reverse complement strand
AAAAATAACCTTGTTCACTATAAACTTCTCATTTAATGTCTACCATATTTCCAAACTTACAAAACTAGGCTTATACAGTGTTGAACGTATATTACAGATGTTACAGAGGATCATCTAGACAGATGCACTACCAAGAGCACAATAAAACAATTCACAACATAAAATCCATTTCACAATATTCATCATATATATCATGTATCCACATAAAATTATTTCATTTCAAATCAGTCATTTATAGAACAATTCACTCACATTCAATACATTTTTCTAAAATTTACTCTTACTCCAATATATCAATTTCAAATATTCATATACATTGAGTTCATAGCATAATTTACAATTAAATCAAATCTATAAAACATGTGCATTTCAAACATTCGATTCAACCATACTTTTTAAAGAAATAAAATAAATATTCATTTAAATTGATTTTTTAAAACATTTATAAATCAAACATTTTACATAAATAATATTTTGTTGAAAAATAGAACATTCTCTCACTGATTTACGCTTATTCTCTTCCAACTCATAGTATCACTGAGGGTTGATTATGTCGACTATCTACCAATTCATGTTCTTTTGTTAACACCCTAAGTAGCATATACCTGCCATATAAACTAATAAACTAATAAATATACCATGCTTAACCTTGGTTATTAATAGAAAATATGAATACCTATTGCATCAAATCTGAATTTATTTTAGGGACACTTTATTACACAAAGCATATTTACACTCGCGATAAACTTGACTTTGCCAAACCGGCAACCTATCTCGACCTCGTTTTTTGATAACATATTCTATTATGAGTCTAATTTCCATGACTTTCTAAGGATTCCAATTCCGAATTCATATGTTCAACTTATAAACGATTTTCGACACTCGACCAAAAAACATAACAAGGTGCGAGTGGTAACAGGGCAGCCAACTTCTAAATTTTTCTGTGACCTCGTCTCTTCATGAAACGAGTTGAGTTTCGAAATTATGCTTCTATATATCTAGTTTCTTTATAATTTTACGGCGTATTAATCTGAGGCCCGAAACTTGCTAAATTCTTTTTTTCCAAAGCCTTGCTTGGGGTTTCCAACAACCGATAAAATCTGCCTATACACAATTTCGGCCCTATATTTTTAACACCTTCCAGCCACTAAACTCATGACCTATCACACCTAATTCCTTCATTTTTCTGGCCTCAAAACACCCATATAAGAGCATACTTACACCGCTCACATTTTGCATAGTTATGCAACCATTTTTGCCACACCGCACATACACACACTGTCGACAAATTTCACAACTACACTTCCATCACCATTTTTATGCTTCATTCAATACCAAAAGTTTAAACACCATTTATCCAAAACAATTACATATAAATAAACTTAAATTACATTATTTTCCATCACCCGAACCTTTCCACAACTCAACTATATCAACACTAATGGCTGCCATATATATATATATATATATATAACATTCACCACCACAAATTCTCCAAAATCAACATTTATACACCAAATCCCCTCTCTTTGATATCAATATATCCATGCACACACGTATATACACAATTCACAACATTTATACAATTCCAAACATTTCATAATTTCATTCTTTACACAAATTCAACAATAAATAAATATCAAGCAACAAGAACAATTCAAAACTAACACACCCTTACCTTTCTCTCTCTTCTCCTTTCTCTTTTCTCTTTCTTTCTTCTTCTTCCTTCTCTCTCTCATTTTCCTCTCTTTTCTCCCATGGCCAGCCACCATGCTTCCTTCTTCATTTCCTTCATGGTTGGTTGGTCTTCTCACTCCCCTCCACCAAACTCACGGTCAAGCCTCCCTTGTCACCCTTAGTTCACAATTTTTCTTCTTAATCGCCTTTTGCTATTTACGTTTTGACTTCATTCTTTTGTTTAATTTTTTTCTTTTTTTGTTTGTCTAAATAAGAGTAGAAACGTCAAGAATTTGGTGGAAAATAAAACACAAAATTTGGGCCTATTTTGGGTTTACAAGCATTTAAGCTTATTTGCATTAAAATTGAATTTGGGCTTGTATAATCATATTGGTTTAACTTAGAAATATCTTGGGCTTGACTTAGTAACACATTTCATTGGCCCATAATATAATAATATAATTATTTTAATGATAGCCCTATATTTTTTCTATTTGCACTTTTTTCCCTAACTTTTGGTTATTTTGTACTTTAACCCCTCAAATTTTAAAAATTCTTCATTCTAGTCCTTGTGTTATTGTACTTATCATGAAAATAATAGAAATAATAATCACATACTTAAGTCTATATATGATCGTAGCGTTTTATGCCTAAGTTTTAGTTTAACTATACGTGCATCGCTTAACTAGGTTTTTCTCGAAACTTAACACATTGAAATTTATCGTTAATACCGGAATCGAATAAAATTTAATTAGGTCAAATTTTACGGGTTCTACAATTCTACCCCCTAAAAAAAATTTGTCCTCAAAATTTTATAGGATAAGAGACTTACTGATGTTGTGGACTAAATGGTAATATCATTGTGCCATAGAAACTTCTATTCACCCCTTTCGTTCCAACATAGAGGAGTTCAACATTTTGCTTCGAGCATATCTCTCAAGGTTTACTCAACTCTTTTTCTCATTTTTGTCCCTAAATATTTACAAGATCATATTTCTTCTTAATCCATTTGACTTGCTTTAGTTTATTATACCCTTCATCATGCAATTTCGTCTTACGGGTTTCTATGCCCTTTAATTTACCCAACATTCCGTTTTCTGCTAACACTTTATTTAAACATATGCAAAATGCGTGATCTAAATAAAAATTAATTCATCTCTAGGTTCTTCATCTGATACTATCAGTATAAAAACATTAATAACTATTACCACAATTCTTACTTAATTATTGAATCTTTTCTTATTCCAATTACCGTAACCACTTCCATCAACAGTCTGCACTTTAAAATTCTGATACCCAAAATGTTCGTTCTACCTGAACCGCATCCATCCAGGATAATTATTCTAGAAAATCCCTACTAAAGACAATCATTTCCACATGCTATTTATTTCCACCATTAATCTCTCCACCAATTTTTAAGGGCAAGAGGTATTGACTGAAGGACCAATAACTTTTCACTAGTCGCCTTCCATAAGCTTAGCATGCGAAGAAAAATTTAGCCTTAAGTCTATCTTTTATATCTAGTTCCTCTAACAATTCACCCATCCTATCATTTATTAGGATCCTTTTCTCAAAAAGGGGGGTTAAATTTTTTGATGCCGATAAGGAGCACTTTCAACTACTATATAACTCCCTAGTTCAAGACAACATCATGATTGATTAAACCTTTTGAAAGTGTAATAGATAAACACCAAACTTATAATCTCTCACTCCCTCAGGGTAATCTAACGAATATACCTTTACTGGCTCTAGATTCTAGTTTTCCCTTGCTTCACTTGAGCATAAAATGAGCAACCAAAATCCTTAACTTGTTGATCTTAAAAGCCTTTCCAGACCACATCTCCTTTGATGTTTTAAACCTAATTACAAGTGAAGGACTTTTATTTACTAATTATACTGCTGTAACAACAACTTCTGACTATAGTGTCTTTAGAAATTTGTAAAAGCATTATGCATCCTATCTTTGCCATTATGGTCCTATTCTTCCCCTTCGCTACTCCATTTTCATTGTGAAGTGTGCATTATGATTCTATGCCTTTAAATTTTCTTCTTTCTTGCATATCCCATCAAACCTTTTATTAAAATTTAAACTTATTATTTATTTCCAAGTATATTTATTTCGCATAGTTTAATTGATTTGATACTATCTTTACCAAGCAAATCTTGTTTGATTAATTTCTTCAGTCTTCTTTCACTCTTGTGATTTAACCTAAAATACCACCATTTAATCTTCTCATTATTTACAAAAATTGTGTTAACAAGATATATCAAACTTTTAAGAATATACAACCTATTTACTCTACCTCTATCTGAGGGTTTCTTATATCTGTTAAATCAACCATCCCTCATCAACGTCTATTCTTTACTGTCTAAGCCATTCATTTCTTAAAATTTACCTTTCTTCCTGAACTTATCAATATGTATCTGGCCCTTTTCCATTAATATTATAATTCTATTTCTTTTTCAAAATTTATCAAATGACTACTACTTATCAATTCCTTTCACTCATTCTTCCTGGTGATCATGGCACTCGATTTTTAACACTTTATTTCTTTGACTTTATTCTAACTTAATTATATTAATCATTTTTTATTTCCATCTTTAGACTTAATGAGTCATTGTAAATTTCATCATTACAAATAATACACATTTATCAACCCAATTTATCTATTATCCTCAATTGACTTAATCTGTCTTTTGGTTATATTCCTTAACGGATTAATTTCATTATTTTCAAACTGTTCACAATCTATTTAGATACCTAACAAGTTTTTGTCCATCTCTAAATTCTACCCTTAACTGGGTATTTCTTATATCTGTATTAATCATCTCTTTCAAGGGCTTTACTTTATTTGTTCCATAATTCATCATTCTCAAATATTTCATCACTTCCTAAATATACAATTTCTTGTTTCCTGAGTAACCATTCAAAGTTGATAAGAGTAGCAATACTATCTGATTAATACTACCTGAACAAGATCTCGTAAACCAAAGTGTATACAATCTAATATATTCATTGTTGTATACATATGTTCTTATACTTAATTTAATCCCAAGGTACTTTCTTATAATTCAATACCCACAATTTCCGAGAAAATTTTCCTTTGGCACCTTCTTGCCTTTTATTATTATTTTCCTACTGAGTGGTTTACCTTAGATGCCACATTATTATCCTATACTTCTTTTTATACTTTAACACGTTCTCATATCTCCTACTTTCTTTCGTAAACAACTCTTCTCTATAACCTCTCACTGTTCTCTATAGGAGGTACAACCACCTCTGATCTAACTTCTTATCTTGCAGGACATCATCATTTCTAAGTCTATATCGAGATGACTTTATATTCTAATGAAGTATCCATGAATCCAAAATAGTAAACGTATAAAAACTCCTAATAATTTAATACAAACTCAGCCTACCGAAAATCAATTAGTTCTATTTTTGTCGAGATTCAAGCTGACCACAACAATAAATCATCTTAATTTACCAAAAAAAATCAGAGTAATCTAATATGTAGACAAGATAGAATAATCTCATAATTAATTCCTAAATATTAAGTAATGAGACACCATACGAGGAACAAGAATACCGAAGAGGTAGTTCTCGCACGTGAGTATTCCAAGGCATACCACATACAAGACACGGACACCCTTCCACCGCAATCACTGACCTCTAAACCATGCTTTGATACAACTATTGTAAAACCACCACACCCGGAGATGCTACTTACAGGTGATGGATTCCTATCATCACCCTAAGCCTCACTATATGTATGATATGCATGCACTGTTATTAAAATTAAATCAACAAAGTAATGTTATGTAGAAAACACATAAGGCATTAAGCATAATTTTAGTATGAATGAAATCTTTGCAAATTTTACAACATGTGAATGTACAATAATATAAGTCGTGATTCAAGAACGACTTTACAATGGATTATTTATTAAACCATGCAAGACCTCGGTGCATGATGGACTCATGTTGTCCTAGTGACTGCAGTGTTCGCCCTTTTCCTCTGTTTGTGTCTCCGTTGTACAGGATTTTTTTTCTTTTATTTCTAATTTCTGGTCTAACCTGCAAAGCTGAGAGGTAAGGGGGGTGAGTCCAAAAGACCTAGTGAGCGGATAAAATAAAGTGAAAAATTATAAATAAGAAGTAAGAGTATACAATTAAAAATATAACATTTTCATATTTATTTAAAAATTATTCACTTTGAACAGTAAAGCATAATAAAAGATTCGATGAATAAAATCAATCTATGGATGCTTTATCACAAATCATCGGATTTGTCAGGAAACTATCCCCCGAGACATCCTCTATAAATATCTCGAGACCTGCTAACGAATTTTTATGTATTTGTATATAAAACAAATTTATTTAGCCCTCTCGTTAGCATGAGCCTGGATAAAAGGTGCGGCGTAAAATACCAATGGCCCTGGTCTTTCGATCCTACCAGCCCGACCGCTTCTACCCGATGGGATCTCCTTGTCCACCAATCATAAATCTTACCACTGTGGGAATTTTACTCATGTCCGAAAACATTATCTCACTCCCTTACGCTTCTTCCGAGTAAGGGAAAATCATCTGTACAAATGCGCTACCAAGAGCACAATACACCAATTCACAACATAAAATCCATTTCACAATATTCATCATATACATCATGTATCCACATAAAGTCATTTCATTTCAAATCAATCATCCATAGAACAATTCACACACATCCAATACATTTTTCTAAAAATTTACTCTTACTTCAATATATTAATTTCAAACATATCAAATATTCATAAACATTGAGTTCATAGCATAATTTACAATTAAATCAAATCCATAAAACATGTGTATTTCAAACATTTGATTCCACCGTACTTTTTAAAGAAATGAAATAAATATTCATTTAAATTGATTTTTTTAAAACATTTATAAATCATACATTTTGTATAAATAATATTTTGTTAAAAAGTAAAACATCCACTCACCGGTTTACGCTTAATCTCTTCTAACTTGTAGTATCAGTGATGATTGACTATGTCAACTATCTACTAATTCATGTTCTTTCGTTAACACCCCAAATAGCATATACCTTCCATATAAACTAATAAACTAATAAAATACCATGCCTAACCTTGGTTATTAATAGAAAATATGAATACCTATTGAATCAAATCTGAATTAATTCTAGGGATACTTTATTACACAGGACATATTTAAGCTTGCGATAAATTTGCAATATGCCAAACCGGCAACCTATCTCGACCTCGCTTTTTGATAACATATTCTATTATGAGTCTAATTTCCATGACTTTTATGGATTCCAATTCTGATTTCATATGTTCAACTTATAAATGATTTTCGACACTCGACGTAAAAACAGAATAAGGTGAAAGTGGTAACAGAGGAGCCAACTTCCATATTTTTCTCTAACCTCGTCTCTTCATGAAACAAGTTGATTTTCGGATATGTTATGCTCATATATGTCTAGTTTCTGTAGAATTTTACAATGTATTAATCTGAGGTTCGAAACTCGCTAAATTCTTATTTTATCGAGCCCTGCTAAGGGTTTCCAACAACCGATAAAATCTGCCTATACATAATTTCAGCCTTATGTTTTTAACACCTTCCAGCCACTAAACTCATGACCCATCACACCTAATTCCTTCATTTTTTCAGCCTTGAAACACTCATATGGGAGTGTATGACGACCGCTTACATTTCGCATGGTTACACAACCATTTTTGCCACACCGCACATACATACACTGCCGACAAATTTCACAACTAAACTTCCATCACCATTTTTATGCTTCATTCAATACCAAAAGTTTAAACACCATTTATCCACAACAATTACATATAAATACACTTAAATTACATTATTTTCCACCACCTAAACCTTTCCACAACTCAACCATATCAACACTAATGGCTACCATATATATATATATATATATAACATTCACCACCACAAATTCTCCAAAATCAACCATTATACACCAAATCCCCTCTTTTTTATATCAATATATCCACGCACACACGTATATACACAATTCACAACGTTTATACAATTCCAAACTATCTATAATTTCATTCTTTACAAAAATTCAACAATAAATAAATATCAAGCAACAAGAACAATTCAAAACTAACACACCCTTATCTTTCTCTCTCTCCTCCTTTCTCTTTTCTCTTTCTTTCTTCTTCTTCCTTCTCTCTCTTTTTTTCCTCTCTTTTCTCCCATGGTCGGCCACCATGCTTCCTCCTTCATTTCCTTCTTGGTTACTTGGTCTTCTCACTCCCCTCCACCAAACTCACGGTCAAGCCTTCCTTGCACCCTAGTTCACGTTTTGTCTTCTTAATCTCCTTTTGCTAGTTACGTTTTGACTTCATTCTTTTGTTTAATTTTTGTCTTCTTTTATTTGGCTAAATAAGAGTAGAAAGGTCTAGAATTTGGTGGAAAATAAAACAAAATTTGGGCCTATTCTGGGTTTACATGCATTCGGGCTTATTTGCATTAAAATTGAATTTGAGCTTATACAATCATATTGGTTTAACTTAGAAATATCTTGGGCTTGACTTACTAACATACTTCATTAGCCCATAATATAATAATATAATTATTTTAATATTGCCCATATTTTCCCTATTTGTACTTTTTCCCCTAACTTTTGGTGATTTTGCATTTTAACCCCTCAAAATTTAAAAATTCTTCATTCTAGTCCTTGTGTTATTTGTACTTATTATTAAAATAATAGAAATAATAATCACATACTTAAGTCTATATATGACCGTAGCATTTTATGCCTAAGTTTTGGTTTAACTATATGTGCATCGCTTAACTAGATTTTTCTCGAAATCTAATATGTCAAAATTTATCGTTAATACTATAATCTAATAAATTTTAATTATGTCAAATTTTATGGGTTCTACATTTTTGTCTAGATGAAAAGTAGATATCATGGTTTGTCTGTTCCACCATACTTTGATGGGTACAATTACTTGTATTGAAAAGTACGGATGAGAGCGTTTCTAAAAGTCGTAGATGAACAAATATGAATGTCATCTGAAAAAGCTTGGAATCTACCTTTTGTTACTGGTGAAGGAATATCTATCCCTAAAGACCTTGATATTAGACAAAAGATTAGTTATTGGACTCTAATAGTAATAACAAAAATGTTAATGTCATATTCTTGGCAATGTCTCCTAAAGAGTTCAAAAGAGTATCCATGTGTGAGATTGTCAAGGATGCTTGGGATATTCTTGAGATTACCTATGAGGATACGAGAACTGTTAAAAACTTTAAACTTTAGATACTAACATCTTGGTTTGAGGAGATTAGGATGAGAAAAGAGGATAAATTCAATACGTTTTATGCCAAGTTAAATGACATAGTAAACATTAGCTTTAATCTAGGTGAAATGATACATGAAAGTCGTGTGGTTAGAAAAGTTCTTAGAACTTTGCCTGCGAGTAAAGGTGGAGGCATGTGGTGGAGTGTGAGGTTATATGACCCCATTAACTTATTTTATATATATATATATATACATTATTAAAATACACTTTGATCCCACAAAAAATATTAATTTGACCCCATTATAAATTTATCATATTTCTTTTGAATTCTGACCCCATTGAACTTAAATCCTGGCTCTGCCACTACCTGCGAGGTTTTGTCTTAAGGTTACTACTATAGAGGAGAGCAATGATTTAGATTCAGCAAAGATAGAAGTACTAGTTGGTTCACTCCAAACCTATGAGTAAAGTCTTCCTCAACCAATGAAATCAAAATCAATGACACTCAAATCTGTTAAGGAAAAGACTGAGAGAGAATCTGATGATGAATCATCTGAGGATAAAGAGATGACATTGTTTATAAAGAAGTTTACAAAGTTCATTAAATCTTAGAAAGAGTTTCATAGCAATTCATTTAGGAAAATCAAGAACTTTATTAAAAAGAAGTAGGAAAGACAAGAAAATCTCCTAAGCAGTTCAATTTCATGAGTGCAAGGGATTTGGATACATCAGCTCTAAGTGTCTTTAAAAAAGGCAAAAAATGCCATAAAGGCCTCAATTAGTGATGATGACTCTAGTAAAGATGAGAGTGACGAGTTTTCTTCTGACAAAACTAATAATTTTGTGGCGTTTATTTCCTCTTTGAAGATTAAAGTATTTTGACTTACAAGAAGATGTTTCAAATGATGAAGAAGATATTACTGTAGCTTTTAAGAAACTTTATAGAGAAAGCGTGAAACTCTAAAAGATAAACAAGGCTATGTTGAAATAGTTCAATTCTATTAAACTAGAAAGAAAGATTTGATAGTTAAACTAAGAGAATATAGGGAGTTAGTCGTTGGTTTGAAAGAACTAAAAAGGGTTTAAAAATGTAAGGTTGAGGCCTTAGGTTGTGAAATGATGGATGCTAAGTCACAACTTACAAAATTTCCCAGTGACACTAAAAAGTTAGATGAGAAGCTGAATATAGGTCAGAACTCCAGTAGTATAAAATGATTAAGATTTTCTATAACTAACCTTAATGATGCTTCTACTGGTACAAATTGGTGTAAAACCAATAGTGCAGAGTAAATCACAGGTTTGTTCTAAGGCAACTATTCCGAAGGTTAAGACAACTGTGTCTAAAGGCATAATTGCCTCGTAACCTGTAAGTCATAACCAAAAGGATCGAAAGATTATTAAATCCCACAAAGTTAATCCTCCATCTAGGTTTGTGCCTACTTGTTATGAATATGGTAAATAAGGTCGTATAAGGTCGAACTGTTTTGATTTTAGAATGAAGAAGAATACCTTCAATGCTCCTAGGTCTAGTTTTTGTCAAGATAGCCATACCCATCAAATAGTAGAGTTAGCTCATTAAATTAAGATCATCAGTGAGAGATTGGTTTCTCTAACTGTGCTTATTATAACCCAAAGACAACCTTTGATTAATCGAAGAGACAATTGTTTCGTGGTTTATATAGCATTTAAGGCTAGGTATGGTACCTTGATAATGGTTTCTTAGTGGTTTCTTTATGCATATGTGTAGAGACAAAGCTCTCTTCACATTTTTTTGAGAAATATACTGCTGGAACTATTATTTTTGCTAATGGTGGTCAAGCTCCTATTCTAAGAAAAAGTAGTATAAAGATAACTGGTATGCCTATACTAGAAAATATTTTGTAAGTAAAATTCGCAAAGGACATATGTATAATTTATGACTCAAAGGGAGAGTGGATAATGAAAGGAAGAAGAATACCAAATAATTGTTATGGTATTACTCCGAGATTTGCCTTGTGTTGTAATGTAATACTTCAAATTTTTTTATGTTAAATTATTGTAAGGTAAGGGCGGACTAAAGTGAAAGATTTTCAAAACTTGGGGGGAAAAAGTGCAAAAATTGAAAAATGGACCAAAAAGCATATTTAAGCCTAAAATACAAATTTATGTTAAGTATAAAAATTAAGCCCAATATTGGAGAAATACAAATTCAAAAAATAAAATAAAATCCAAAATTATATTAATATTTTAAACCTAATTTATGGCCATAAGTTAATCCTATTTACAAGTATATACATGTTAACCCATTTTTGGTCTTTCAAGCCCAAAATCTTTTTCTAAGCCTCGCCCAAAATTTTAATTAGAATGAGCCCAATTTAGGATGGAAGATCCGACCCTTATGCTTGTAAAATAAATAAATCATGCATTTTAATTTCATTTTATTACTTCCTTTTTAAAAGATAAGTCTTGCATATTATAGAGTAATTGAGAGACAAAAGAAAAATCAAAGGAATAAGAAGACAAACGAGAAGAATGAAGAGAAAGAAAAAGGTGGGCCCATCTCTAATTAATTTTAGTCTTCTTTTTCTTATGTTTCTAGATTTTCTACTTTCTCCCTTTTATCTTGATTGATCATGAATTAAAACAAAGCATAAAAGAAACAAAAATAGAAGAAAACAATAGGGAAAAACGTAAGGCAAGTGCAAAAACGTATAAGGGGAAAAACAAAAGAAAAAAAGAGAAACAAGAAAAGATAAGGTCAAACCATAAGCAAGGGGAAGGAAGAGAAACTGTGTGAGCCAAAAGGGAAAGAAAAAGAGAGAAAGGAAGGAGAAGAGGAGGAGGAGAGAGGGTGACTTTAGAGGTAAGTGTAGGTGATGTATTTATGGTTTTGAATTTCTATTTGTTGTTTTATATCTATGTTATGTTGAATTGATGTAAAGAATGAATTTTTCGTTGATTTGCAAAGTGTAAATGTATGAAATGAATTATATATATGTATGTATGGTGGTTTGAGGATATGTGAAATACGTGATGTGGTTTGAGGATATGTGAAATAAGTGATGAAGAGTGTAGTGGTGACAAGCATGGTGTGTGTATAATTGTTGGGTTTTGAAGAATTTGTGGTAGTGAGTGTTAAGTATACATAAAGCAGCCATTAGTGATTGATATAATAGAGTTATGGTAAGGTTTAAGTGCTGGGAAAATGTAGATTTAAGTGTGTTTATATGTGATTGTTGTGGTGGGATTGTATTTGAATGAGAGGTGTTATGTGTGTGAAACTTGTAGGTGCGAAAGTGTTGATTGTATATGTGTGGTGTTGCAAAAATGGAAGCGTAACCATGCGTAAAGTGGGCGGTCATCGTGCACTCACATATATGTGTTCCAAGGCCGGAAAAATGAAGGAATTAGTTGTGATAGCTCATGAATTTGGTGGTCAGAAAGTGTTAAAAATATAGGGCCGAAATTGTGTATAGGCAAATTTTATCGGTTGTTGTAAACTCCGAGTAGGGTTCGAAAAAATAAAAACTGAGCGAGTTTCAAATCTCGTATTAATGCGCTGTAAAATTCTACTGAAACTAGACATATAGGATCATAACATATCCAAAAATCAGCTTGTTTCGTGAAGAGATGAGATCGTAGGAAATTTTGGAATAAGATTGCCCTATGACCATGTGCACCCTGTTTTGTTTTTGCGTCGAGTGTCAAAAATCACTTATAAGTTGAACATATGAATTCGGAATTTGAATCCATAAAAAGTCACGGAAATTAGACTTATAATAGAATATGCTATCAAAAAGCATGGTCAAGATAGATTACCAATTTAGCACAATACAAGTTTATCTTAAGAGTAAGATGTGTCATGTGTAATAAAGTATTCCTAAAATAAATTCATATTTTATTTAGTAGATATTCAAATTATATTAATGTTTTATTAGGTGACAAGTTCAAGTATAATACATATATTTATTTATTATATAGATATATTGTATTAAACCCTAACGAAGAATCATTTATTGTAGATTGATAACCCGAGCATCCGACACCAACACCTTAAATCGAGTAGATTAGATCGCAACAGGTGAGTGGATAATTTATTTTCAAAATGTTATTTATACAAAATGTTCGGGTTATGAATGTTTTAGAAAAACCTATTGAAATGAATATTTTATGGAATATAGTTTTGACAAATATTTGAAAAGTAAATGTTATGAAAAGTGAATTGAATGGTTAAATTATTTACAAATCCAGTGGTTATGGCTCTTTTATATTGAAATGAAAATAAATACGATGGGAGTAAGAGTAAATTTAGAAAATGTTTTAGATGTTGGTGAATTGTTTATGTGGATGAATTGATGTGTGATAAGTTAAATTGTATTAATTTGTGAAATATACTTTGTGGACTGTATGTGTTAAGATTTGGTTGATGCTAGTACTCAGTGTGAGTATGTCTGTGTATAGATAGATTATATAAGTCTAGATGGATGGACCAATGTGGGTGAGACTTCCCTCTATAATAAAGTTCAGAGGATCGGACTAATGTGGGTGAGGCTTCCCTCTAAAATAAAGTGTTAAGGGATTGACCAATATAAGTGAGGCTTCCCTCTAAGACTAAGTCTAAAAGGGATGGACCATAATGGGTGAGCTTCCCTCTAGAATAAAATTAGTTTATACTGCTTGTTTGATTTTAGTGAACTATTTAAATTTCAGATATTCAAATAAATGTGTGATGTTATGATTTAAATTATATACTCTTACTCCCTGTTCAAATTTTCTTACTTTAATTGTATCCACTCACTGGGTTCTCAAGACTCACCCCCTCACCTCTCAGTTTTATAGGTTAGACAAAAAATTAGAAAGAAATGAAAGAGAATTCAATACAACAAAGACAAACGAGGAATAAGGGGTACAACTGTGATCACTAGGCACATGAGTCCATCATGCACCAAGAGTCTTGCATGGTTTAACAAATAGTATATTGTAAAGTTGTGCCTGAATCACAACTTATATTGTTATACATTCATGTGTTGTAAAATTTTCGAAGATTTCATTTATACTAAAGTTGAGCTTAATGTTTTATGTGTTTTCTGCATAATGTTATGTTGTTGTTACATGTAATTACGTCAAAATCAGTTTAATTAAACTTTGACATGAGAGGTTAAGTCATATGAATTTTAAGGACTTGGACAAAAGTATCTAGAATTAACCTTGTTATTGACTTACCTAAATTGCCTAAACATAAAAGTGTATATGGTCCGTGTTAGGTAGCTAAACAAACTAGACAAAAGAGTTCATGGGATTTTGACCAAACGATTTCTTGAATTGTTACACATGAACCATATGGGACCAACTAGAACTGATAGTCTTAGTGGTAAATGATACATCATGGTTGTGGTTGATGACTTCTATCGGTTCACATGAGTGATTTTTTAAGAGAAAAGTCTAAGACTTTTGAACTTGTCAAAAGCTTGTTGAAGAAACTCCAAAATAAAAAAGAACATTACAACATTATTATAGCAAATTATAATAAAATATTATAATAATTAATAATAAATACGACAATAATGAGATTAATTTAGTAAAGTTGTAAAATAATAGTAGATTAAATACATTACAGGTACAACATTCATCCTTCATTATTCATAAATTAGAATTAATAAATACTACAATACACACATTGAAAATACAATAAAATTAAAAATCAAAATCAAAATGTAGCAAATTAACATTATATCTAAAGGTAAAATCCAATGTTATAATAATAGATTGATTAAATACAATATTAAAGATTATTGTCAATTGATTAATTTATTAAAATATTAAAATAACAGTAATTAAATAAATTCAAGTTTATAAGTACAATATTCAATATTTATTTACTAAATTAAAATTAGAAAATACAATAATAAACTCATTAAGGCAAGTATAAAAATTAAAAATCATAATTAAAAATTGACAAATTAACATTATATCTAAAGATTAAATACATTATTATGATAATATATTGATTAAGGGGTAGGATTAGCAGCCCTCTAATAGTACACAAATTTTTATATTAATTCTCAACCATTAGATTAACAATTTATTAAGAGTTTGGATTGAATGAAATAAATGTTTAAGATGTATTAATTAAGGTCATTAATATCTTCTATTTTTAAATCGCTTCTCTCCTCTTTTCATTTAATGATCATAATTAATAGCATTTACTTTATTCAATCATGACTCTTAATAAATTGTCAATCTAATAGTTAAGAATTGATATAAAAATTTATGTAATTTTAGGGATTCCTGATCTAGCTCATTGATGGCATAAAATTAATTATAGTCATTAAATAAAAAGAGGAGAGAGGTGATTTAAAAATAGAAGATATTAATGACCCTAATTAATATAACATTTATTTTATTCAATACTGACCCTTAATAGATTGTTAATCTAATAGTTAAAAATTGATATAAAAATTTATGTAATATTATGGGGTAGGATCTGCTGCACTCTAACATTACACAAAATTTTACATCAATGCTCAACCATTAAATTAATAATATATTAAGGGTTATCATTAAATGAAATAAATACTTAAAATGTATTAATTATGGTTAAATAAAAAGATGAGAAATGAGATTTAAAAATAGAAGATATTAATACCCTAATTAATGCAACATTTATTTCATTCAATCTTGCTCTAAATATATTGTTAATCTAATACTTAAGAATTAAGGTAAAAATTTGTAATTTTAAAGGAGTGCAAATCGTGCCTCATTAATTAAATACAAAATTAATGATAATTGTCAATTGATTAATTTTTTAATTTATTAAAATTTTAAAATAATAATAGATTAAATAAATTACTAGTTTACAAGGACAACGATCACAATTTATTTGTTTAATTGGAGTATATTAATACAAATATTAACATGATTATAAATATTTTAACAAAAAAAATTTGAAATCAATATATTTAAATTTTAAAAACATGGTAAATATAATATAAAGTTAACTTATTAAAAATTAATTTTAAGTTATAAAAAAAATAATTTGAAAAATTATAAAGAAAATTTTAAAAAATAAGATTGATGGGCTAGTAGGCTGGGCCAACATTTGTGCCAGGCACCGTGGACGGTAGCCAAACCGTACAAAAATGGCTTGGGTCAATACCGAATTTGAGCTGAACCGACCCGATTATCACAACTATGAATAACTAAGGTTAAATTATATTCTATGTTTAGTTTAATAATATTAAAACAAATAAAAAGAGAAAGAAAGAGGCAGTTAACCCAAAACTCTTCACCCCATGTATTTCTTTTACGTGAAGTATCTTAATATTGTACTCAATATTAATATGGAAGATACCTCAAGATATTTGAGGTAGGATTGTTAATGTTTTTTTTTTTTTTTTTGGTGAAATCATCAAATCTTTGATGATAGAACATAATCTTCAAAGAACGAAATCTGAACAGAAAAGATAATACCATCCAACATACCTTAAATAATACTTAATTATCAATATTCTCGATCAATTTCAACAATAATCTCTTAGTTGTTAGTATGTCTGCGTCGGATACCGTACTCATCAATCTATTTATATATATATATATATATACACACACAGATATAGCAAAAGAAAGGTAATAATATAAGCTGCATACAAATGATTTTTAAGTTTTCGACTACCTTTAGGATCTAATTATTATTTGTCCAATTCTTAAATTTTGAATATGACATATGAACTAATTGTAACGCGTCTTACTATAAATTTAATGTTTTATCTTCATAAGTGGACATTCTGATGTTATAAGTCGGCATCCGTACTTCATCAATATTGTAGTTGAATCATTCAATTGCAATACATATCGTACCTATATGTTATGTCAAAAAATAGTTCCAAAATATAGAAGATATCGTCAACAAATGAAGAATAAACTAAGGTCATGAATCTTATTACTTTCTTAATGAAGAAATGCGTCCATATGCAAACCATAAGAGCATGATGTAACTGATATCTCCTATGCAAATCGTTGCTAAAATTAAATTTCATAATCGAATCAATTTGGAATATACAAAAGAAGAAGAACCCTAAACGATTAAGTATTTTTATTTTGGGTAATAATTTTTAATTGAAAACAAATCTCTTGTTAGTTCCTACTCAATGTCCGGAGACATGAAGAGCATTTAATTTTATTATAATTTTTGAATTGAGTTGTTACAATGACATGGTTGATGGTTGAGTTTAATCTTAGCTTGTAGTACTGAATATGCAGAACTGTGAATATAATATATAATATGAGACAGAAAATCCTTCAAAATCTTAAAAATTTTGAAGTGCATTGTTGTTATTAGAAGAAGATTGAACTAACAAACAGATATGTGCTGGCCCAAAATTTTTTTGATCCATGTTAGAATATTCGCAAAATATCTGCTTGGAAGATTGTACTGTTTGCAAAGAGGGAAAAAAAATGCCCATTAATGCAAAGAATTTTATTCTTATCATATGTCACCACACGGGTACAGTCATAATTTCATCATGGGAAGTACAGAAGATATAAAATTAGCTTAAATAAACATATAATTGAATATTATTAGAATGTAAAAATATGAAAATTATAATAACGAGATATAATTCTCGCCTTAGAGAATGTATTTATTAATTGTTTTATATTTTGATTGAGAAGTGCACGTGACAAAAATTTCTTAAAAACGTACAATATTGAGAATAGCTAAGATTTTTTTCCTACATATATCATAAATCTTTTGTTTGAGAAAAGGTGAGAAAAGGTATGGAGCACGGGTGAAGCTTAATAAATCTTGGACTTACTAGATACAACATAATGTCAAGACATTAGTCACTGGTAAAGGTCTCGTAAAAAACATATAAAAACTAAGGTTTGCCTTAATTAAAGAGATCCTGATCAAGACGTAATAAAGATCTCGAGTGTGATGTGGCCTGATACTTTCTAAGTTCCGTCAAACGTCTCGGATCTAGACGTAAAAACTTTAGGCCTCTTTAAAGGTCTCAATTATAGTATGGCAGGGGCCTCGGCTAAGTTATCAGAACTCGATGATATTCCTATTGAAGAAGAATATTTTAGATAAAGTGTAAAGTTTTCGAGACATCTCATCAGCAGTTATTTATGACCAACGTGAAGTTTAAGTTTTTTAGACTTTTTTGAAATAAGGGATGATTTGTAGTATGATAAATGTATTCTACAAATAGAGCTTAAAATTTTGTAATAAAGAAATATTTATAGCTTAGTAGATGTATTGTGCAAATAGCTCATAATCCCGTGATCCCAGAATAACCATACGTTTGGAATTATAGTTTCGTAATTCCCAGAATACTAATAAGTTTGGGATTATAATTATTCGATTCTTTAGAATCCTAATAAACTTGATAGACGTAATGATAGTAGGACGAAACAATCTATATAAGATAAGCAGAAGGCAACCAGGTATAGACAATTACAATTACAATATTGCAATACACATTAGGACGTAAAGAATATTAAGTTTTCGTTATCAAATTGTTATCACTACTTTTTCTCAATAACGTACAAAAACAAAATTCTAACTTAGGCATTGGAGAGTTTTTGTCGGGTCATTGACTTTACCTATAACAATCTTTTATAATTTCAGGTAATATAGTGATCGAACAAACAAAGAAGATTATTCTGGTGGGTAAAATGCCAAAAAAAATTTTACTGCATCAATATCTTTAATAGTAAAATCCCTAACGATAACACCTATTAAAATGATTGTCAAAGTCGTTAATATTCATAGTTTAATGCCATTTATATGTCAATTTAGAGAGTAGATTTAAAAAGAAATTTCTTCAGAAGATAAGTTTTAATATCTTCCAAATTTAGATGCTGGAATGCAAATTTTTTTCGAGATCAGTTCTGACGACCACATTATAATTAAGGGTTGGTTATTTGAAGCCTATGGTGTCAACAAGCACTTCGTGGATCTCTCGTGACCGCTTTATGTTGTTCAATTAACGCTCGACTTTCCAGCCATGGCTAATTAATATGCTGGTCTTTTTGCTCTTTCTTTTCTCACTTGTTTTTATTTTAATGTCTATATTCAATCTCATAATTCATTTTGCTAGCTAGCTTCCTATTGTGATCAGCATTATGTGCATGCAATTGTGCAGTATTGGTTTTTGGTCATGGCATTAATACAATATCTGTTGATGAATAGGGAATGCTGTTTTCCTTATGAAATGGGAAATTTTTTGTTTCAATTTCCTCTGTAAATTTTTCACACGAAACTTGATCTTCTGGCTAACACCAATAAACAAAATGAGTACCCACATACGAAAATATGAGATAGAAACAAGGTGTGGCCTATTTTCTGGGCCCTTCTGCATTATTCAATTCTACCAACCAGCCATGATTTCGATAGTGCAGATCATCAATCCTTACAAGTTTAGACTGATAGAATTTGACATTTCGCCAAACTGTTTTGGGTCCAAGTATGGGGTCTAGTGACCACAATCACTCACTAGAATTATAGAGACGAAAACGAGATGTTAATCTTTATACATACTGTACTTTCTTTTAATATAGATGTTGGCACGCTATAAAATATAAATTTGATGTTAAACATAAATATATAAATCTAAATATTAGTGTTAAATCCAAATTTTGTCGTATGTTTGTGCGAAAACAAATAAAATAATATAGCTAAAGGACAAAATCTTTATATATTTTATTGAAACCTGAACTCCACAGCAGAAATGGCTAAACATAACTAGAGAACAAAAATTACAAATAATTTTCCAGATACACTGTTACAACTTACAAGGCGAAAATGCAGAGAGGAACAATGGAGAACTGTAATTTACTACAGATTCTATGTTTTTTCTAATAAAAAAAACTCAGATTAACTGTATCGGAATTTAATTAAGAAGTTGTTGTGTGGAACCCAAGGATGACAGCTATACGAAGTTACAGACAAATATGGTTGAAGATGAAGCACAGATATTAGTGTACCTAGAGATAATAACCACATAAAATTAATTGAAGCAGCATTAAAATTAAAAAAATCAATTGAACCACGAGGGATGATGGGAGCAAGTACGAGACAATTAGGGTAAGAAAAGAGTGCTACGGCGGTGGTTAGCTATGGTTTCAATCATACTCAAATATCAATGATGATCATTCACAAAAAAAAAAAAAAAACATTAATAAATTGGGATTGCATCTTGGCTTTAGTGCAAAGACAAATTTGGCTCACGTTCTTCAATAATGGATAATAATTTGAAGTTTGAACCAAGCCCTCTTCTGTTTATATTTAATCTTACATTAAGAATCTTGGGGTTTCCTTTAAATACTCAATTATTAAAATCTTAATTGTGCTTTAAGTTGCAGTGGTCGGTGCCCGAAACCTCTTTGGTCCGAAGCTTCGCTGCCTTAATTTTCACAGATGGCATTGCATATTTCTATAGCTAGCTACTACATCGATCACCCAAACGAGACTGCCAAGCAGACACAAACCCTAATTAGTTGTCATGCTGGCACTTTAAGGGCGAAATTCTCTTATCTTATTGACTAAATTAGTTTGTAATCTATTTCGATGTGTACGGTTCGGTTGTGGGTATAGGTAATGGTTCACTTGTAACAACTTTGCTTGGGTTTGTTGTATTTTTGCCGAAAATAATGTTACAATTGTCTGAATTATTATTTTTAAGCTTAAACTTTTAGATAAGTGATTAAGCTTAAATTTTTAGGTAAGTGGGAAATTCAATATGGTATAAGAGCCAAGTTTGACCTCAACATTTTGTGTTGGAAAAACCAACACTGATGATTAAAAATAATTGCTAGAATTTACGTAATAAAGTCCATCAGGTGAAGGAAATTAAAGTCATTTAAATAAAATAGTCTAGATCCTTCCCATCAAATTTAAACTTTTAGTGTAAGTTTGGCAGTGTTAATTAGCGCTATATAAGTATTAAATTAAGTTATCTATGTATTTAGCTATTAATTTACGAAAGTTTTTATCAAATTAAATTAGTATTGCAGCTGTTTTTTAAATTATTACATAATTACATACTAATTAAAATAGTTTAAAGTACTTTAAGAGTAACATTAAAAATTTAAATAAAATTTTCAGAAAGTATTAGAAAAAAAAAGCTTTAAAATGCGTAAGTGTTTACACATTTTATCGTTTTTTCTTTAACACTTTTAAATGGACCCTTAAATCAAATGACAAATTCAACAAATAACATATTTAATAAACACCAATTTTTAATTATAATAATAATTATTATTTTACTTGTATTTGATATTAAATGATTTCATTTTAATAACGTATGTAATTTTAAAATCATTCATTTTAATGTTAATTAAATACTAAATATTACTTTAAATTTTACAAGTTACATACTAGAGATTATAAAATTTAGTGGTCAATGTTAAATTCAAATTTTATAAGGTGTAGATGTTCGCATTGAAAGAAAAACAAAATTCTTGTTTACATTTTAGTTATATATGCATATAATAGCAAAATCCTATTTATTTATGGGACCTTGATTGTTAAATGATTATTACCAAGAAAAAAAAAAGAAAGCATTGTTGCTCTTTCTTGTACGGTAAAACTGCAAACAAGAGTAAATTATGGTGCTTGATACAGTTAAAAGAAGCACAGAGTTGTAGGTGCTTCACTCAACATGCCACGTTTGATACCAAACAAGAAAAAATAAAAAATAAAAAATCAAACCATTGTTGTGCGGCCAGCAGTAGTTCAGTACCTTCCTATTTAATAAGAAACCAAAGCAGGGAAGTAAATTTGGTTAGCAGTGGGTAGAAGTTAGACGCTCGAGGCACATGTTTGACTACAGAGCTAAGGGCGAAACATTAATTAATTAATATATTGCAGTATACGATACTGAGATAAAAGTATTAATTTTAGTTCATAGCTAGCTCTTGTTAATTTTATATAATATGTAATTTATTCACTGATCAGTAAGAGTTATTATATTATACTGCTAGATCCAAAACTAGATTGGCCATATTAAGGTGGACAAGATAATAAAATATTTTAAATTAAACTAAAATCATATTAGAGAATGCTTAGAATATTGATTTCTTTCATTTTGTTTAGATTTAATGGATCAAATAGTATTAATTAAAAAATAATTAAATTAAATTAAAATTTTATTTAATATTAAAGTATTTTGCTTTTAAAGTTGTAATTATTACAGGGTAAAATCTTTTGTTGTAAAATATAAATGACAAAATATAAAATTTCTTTTACAAATTAACGTTCAGTAAATATTTTATTTTTTTTGTGTAAGCTTGAATATAAACACCACAATCTCAAATAAAACCTTAAATATTTACGTACATTACCACTTTTTATGGACAAATCTCTATATTTTATCCCAATAGTATGAGAAAGTTTGAACTTTTCACTTGCTGGGCATCTCACTAACCTCACCCACCAATCATCATACCTTTGCCGAAGCAAAGAGTGAAATGTCACAAGGGCCCATACGTGGTCAGCCAGACTAAGTCCAATGATATATGGCTGTGAGCCAAGGTATTTGGTAACAGTAAGTAAGGTAATCGGTCTTCCTTTAATATATATTTTTTTGCACAATTGAATTTGCACATTCCGTACCAAATCACCGATGAGTTTGCTTGTTTAACATAACAATGTATACGCGTTTTGGTAGATTAATCATTCAATACAAACAAATACTATCGAATCTAATGAACTCATCTTAACTAATTATGTCAGGTCCTAATGTTTGTTTACTAACTCCACCTCACTTCCAATGTTTTTCGGATTCATATGATAAAATTCGTCCACGTCCCAAGTAAATATAAATAATCGGTGATTTGTTCTTTTTTGGAAAAATACTATCTCATCCTGATTTACATTTGCCATTTTACACCCTTTACTATGCAAAAGAAGAACATCATTTTTTTTTATCTAGTAGAAATACTATGCTTTATAAAATTATTCGTTGTGTAATTTTTGAAGGTTTATCACCTAGCTAGCACATATAACCATATATGGTCGTGGGATTTTGTCGTAGCCTTTTCAAGTTAATTAAATATTTAATTAAAAGAAACCTAAAATCAAACCCAAAAATTTAAACAATAATTGAAGGGTACTTTGGTAATTTAGGTGTCATAGTAGAATATAATATATTCTTCTTTGTTCCTACGAGTACGGTTGTCCCTATATAAAACATAGTGAAGGTCACATTCATACCATAAAAAAAAAAAAAAAACACGAGTGTTTCAAACTTGAGATAAAAAAGGGAGAAAAAAATAGAGAATTTAAAGGAAATGGGCAATAGTTTAAGGTGTTGTTTAGCATGTGTTCTTCCATGCGGAGCTCTAGATTTGATACGAATAGTTCATTTGAATGGCTACGTAGAAGAAATTACACGTCCGATCACAGCTGGTGAGATTCTTAATTCAAACCCTAATCATCTTCTTAGTAAACCGTGCTCACAGGGAGTTGTACGAAGAGTTTTAATCCTCTCGCCAGAGTCTGAGCTCAAAAGAGGAAGCATATACTTCTTGATTCCAGCTTCTTCGTTGCCGGAGAAGAAGAAAGGAGACAAAAAATCCTACAAGAAAAGCAAGAAATGCTACAATAATGCATCTTCTTGTGATCGTTGTCTAACTGATATTATCTCCGAAAAGAAATCCTCACGTCGGGATCGTCGGAATGGTGGCCGTATCACCGTATGGCAACCTCATCTTGAGAGCATCTCCGAAGACTAACAATTTTGCCAGTGCCGGAATCTGACATATTCTCCGGAGATAATTATTCAATCGGGAACCTTTTTTCTTTTTCTTTTCTTAAAAGAAAATGTACGCGGTTATTGGTTTTGTGGATAAATATATATTTCGGTCTGCGTATAATAAAGGCATATTCGGAATTCCAAACCATTGAAGCAAGAGGTCTTGTTCTGTTTGCTTCAAGAGAAAATATGACATAGAGAGAAATGCTTGTACCATTATTGGAACTGTATTTACAGTACCCTGATAAATTTGTAAGTAATTAAAAAAAAATCTTTTTTTTTTCTCTCTCTCTCTTTCCACTATTTTGTTGTTAAAAAATATTTTTTGCGACTTCATATTTTCCCAAATATTAGTGTGAATCCTTATATATAAAAGTGTGTATTTCAGATTCATTATTTGTTATTGGATTTTAAATAAAGTATTTGCATACTTTGAAATTGAACTAGCTTTGTTTTGATTGTTTATCAATTGGGATCTCAGTCATAGAGTTTTTTCAATTATTATTGTTATTTATTGGTGAATTTTCTGATTTAATGCCAAGTCGTTGAAAGTCAGATCCTCTTCAATGATTACTATGAGAGTAATTAACATTAATCATAGAAATATATGTTTCAGAAATAGCAGAAGTAGGCCTTAATTACACAATTAATAAGCTCAATTTTCAATAGAGAGGTTCACGGTTGTATTTGTTGGAGATATGCTCTAGAACCAATCGTGTCATACGGTCTAGGGATATCATCTTTATGTATATATATAATTTTGTAAATAATTGTAAATTAGTTTATGATTAATAAAATGACATCTATATCATTTTGCATATACAGTTACGTGTATATATAAGTATT
>JAXCLQ010034313.1:9574-24567 GCA_035584115.1 Cedrela odorata | reverse complement strand
GGACCAACGGTCCAAAAAGCACGTTATGGTGTAAGCTGGCTACACCGTAAACTTTACTGTCGCGTCTTTCTCAGAATTCCAAATCACAGAAATGGTTTAACTAGGGTTTTGTTCAGTCAAAAAATTTCCCAAATTTAATCAAAAGAATGCAACTTCGTCATACAATCAGCTAAAAACATGGCCTTTTGGTGTAGAATCAACCAATCAAGGCTCAAACGCTTAACGAATCAATTGAAGAGATGTTACACTCAAGTTTCTGCACTTAACTACAGCGCTACGCACACAAAAATTCGTGCTGCAGAGAATCCATTTTGGGGCACTGTTAAAAGGCCTACTGATTTTTGCAACAATGTCAGGTTCTTTGCTGCTCCAGTTCAGGTATCAATTCAATTCATGTAGTTATTTCTGGCTATGTAATTCGCTTTCTTTCTATTTTGATCTGGGTTTTTTTTTTTAAATATTTGTTATTTTGGTCTTCTGGGTATAGTTTTCTTTATTTAGGTTATTTGGGTGTATTTTATAGTTGGCGTTTTACCATCGAATTTAAACTTTGTTGATTGGGGCTATTTGTTTTCATGTTATTGAATATTTTTGTGTTATTTTGATATCTTGTGCATTGGTTGTTCTGTGTTAAAGTTTCATATGGTAGTGGTGGTTAATAGATTGTTTAATTTCGGGCTCAGCAGAAGAAGGAAGAGAAGGATAGTAATGGCCAGCGTTTAAATGATCAAATCAAAGCTCAGTTTCTTCGGCTTGTGACAGATGATGGTATGTATTGTATATCAGTTTTTGTCCGCCTTATAGTTTTGTTCAATTGTCATACGATTGAGACTATTTTTTAAGTTTTCTTAAGCTAAGGGTGTGATATATGTTGACGAATGTGAGTGTATAGAAGCTCAATGGAGAGCTAGGATGAAAAGTAGATGATCAGTTTATAGAAGAAAAACAGATTTATGGAGGAGTGTTCCAGTTATTTATTCTATGTGAAGCATTTCTACTATAAACTAATTATGAAACTTAAGTTTCACTTGGCTTCACATGCAAGAAAGTAGCGGGAAAATATTGGAAGTTATTGATGATTATGTATGTATGTATGGTATGCAGGGCATAAAGTCATCTCAAGGCATGAAGCACTCGCACTTGCCAGGAAACTCGAACTTGATTTGGTTGAGGTAATATTTTTTAATGCTGTGGTCATTTTACTCTTAGTAGGTATCATGCATCATGCTTTCCAGAGAAAATGGTAGAAGAATGGTTGCAAGTGAAATTTCTGCATGGTTGTAACAAGTTTTTTTATTTTATATGATGTTGTTGCTTTTGATGATTTATATCACTTCCATTTACATTGTCCTATGAGATCTCATACCATACTCCTAGATGCTTAATGTTGTATTAAGTTTAGCTCTCCATAGGTTCCTCAAAATGTCCTTACGTTTTACAGGTTCAAAGAAATGCTGACCCTCCTGTCTGTAAAATCATGGACTTCCATAAAGAGAAGTACAAGAAAGAAGTGAAGGAAAAGAATCGTGCAAAAGCCAAGGTGGGGTAATTTTGGATTCTTTGCTTTAATTTTGGTTGCTTTATAGTTGATGCAAATGCTTTGAGCAAGAAATTATACAAAGATCTTGATATCGTACTTCTTTTTCTAAATTGTCATGAGTTTTTTCTAGTCAGTTTTGATTGCGTGGGTAATCTAATAATGTGAATGTTGGAAGTTATTTTGTATTTTTCTTTTTATAAAATGTGGGTGTGCAATGCTGTTCATTTGGAGGATATCCATCTGTTATGCAGAGAAATTATTTATTTGTATATGTATACTTTTTATTGGAGATGCGGATTTGAATGCTTCTTGCAGATGCTTATTCTGCAATAGACTTCTTTCTTAAATGTATTGAGTATGATGTAAATTGTACTTCTAAATTTATGGTTGGGGTTGTGAGCTTTAACATTGGTATCTTAATCTGGTTTCTACCATTTTGCTTTCTATTGGTTTAAACGATGAATATAACTGTGATTCCTCTTTCCTTCTTAATTTATCCTGTATTTTTCCGGGTAAAAAAATTTGCTTACACGTTCTCCGAAAGAATCATACACATATTCACTACCTCCAGCCATTGCCTGTTGTTTGAGTTTTACGTTATGCTATTGAGTGGTGATATTTTTGAGCTGCTTTATTTTTATGCAGACTGACACAACCTTGAAAAAGGGAGATTGTAAAGAAGTTAGATTCTCTGGGAAAATTGTAAGTTGCTTAAAGCTATATTCTTATTTTCTTTTATCCATGCTTTTGGAAAATGCTGAAATTATGTTGAAGGAAGAAAACATTGACAGCTATGAAAAATTTTGAACTTAAAACCATCTAATAAATGTTTGCTGATGAAACTAGATTTCAACATCCTCACTGACCTTGTGAGTTCTTAAAACTCAACCTTTGCTTCACAATTAGGAAACTTTATGGGAACCTGCGAAGTCATCCTTATGAGTGATTCTTCAAGAATAATGTAAAAATTGGAAAAAAAAAACTTTCAATGGAATATGTTCTGAGATTAATAAAACAATGGTGCATTGACAAGTAGGATGTTGAAAATATGTTACTTTAACCATGCTTCTGTTTCAGGAGCAAAAAGACCTGAAGATGAAAGCTGATACAGTCAAAAGATTGATGGAGCGGGGTTACCGAGTGAAGGTACTTTCTCTTATTCTGTAAAGGACTTTCTAAAGTTAAATGATTTGCTATCATGTAATTAGTCGGTCTTTGGGTGCATTCTATGTTGCATGACATTTCATGTTCGAGATAATGTACTTTTGTGTCATTATTTCTACTATCGGGAATAACAGAGCAAAATTTTCTGATCCTTGCATTTGCCTCTCTTTTCTGATGTTTTCTTTATCACACACACACACACACACGCATATTCACTTAACATGCTTTAAATTAAGTGTTCATTTTAGTGGATGCATGCAATATGTGTCTATGTATCAATTCATCTAAGTTGTGCCCTGTTATGTGTATATGCATGCAAAAGCACACAAAAGTTTTCACATTATGCATGCATTGAAAATTTGTGTTGTTTTGCCGAATTTCTTGAGTGTGTGTGCCTCCAAAGTTCTCAAATTGAGGTTATTAAATTTGACTGTATCTGTTCTGAAATTAATTTTCTTTTCTGGTTCTGAGCAGTGTATGGCCTTGCCCGTCGGGAAAAAAGAAGAAGCAGAGGACTTGGGAGGATACTTATCTCGCCTCACTGCTTTGGTGCTGCCATATATCTTCATGTTTCTTTGAGTTCTATACTCCTGAGTTGTTGCTTGTTCTTTTTTCTTCGGTCTCTAACCTTTATTATGAACAACCGCAGAATGAGGATATATCTATTGTAGAAAGTGGACCACACGTGGAGAGAAAGCAGGCATATGTTATAATGAGGCATGTCAAATTTGGCCCATCAAAGAAAGGTGGTGGAAAAAAATTGAAGGCTGTTGGAGATATGAGTGGTGTCAGTAAGACTGCAACTCAGCCACCAACTATTGACCATTCGGGTGATATTTCTAGCCCTGCATTCTGTGAAGAAGATCCTGCAGAATTCGGCTTGGAAGGTGAAGATGAGACACTTGGCAACGAAGTTGACCTGCCTTTATCCCCTCCAACAGTAATGCAAGATAAAAATATTGGAAAAAACAATACTGCATGGTCGGTTTTGAACTCAAGCAATGATTTCAACAAACTATTTGACCTTGATGATGATACAAAAGGGGTGAAAATAATAAATGCTGCACCACAAACAGCTCACCGTCCTGCAAATTTGGAAGCTTCAACCTTTTCGCGTCCCAGACCGGTGGTTGGTTTTTCAAGAGCAGACACACTTCAATCTACCCTACCAGAGCCTTCCCCCGGAACTGAAAATAGGTACAAAAGAAGTGAACCAAGGAATCAGTTCCCACAAAAATCAATCGATAATCGGGGGCCAGGTGTGAGAAATTCGTTCAGGATAGAACTCCAGTTTCCCAATCAAAGAAGGCAACCACCGCCAAATATGAATGTCTCTCCCTCAATGGGAGAAAAGAAGCAAGGCGGGACTGATGCTTCTGTTTCTAGGAATCCAAACCTTCCTAATAGCATACCCAAGCAAGAGCCGTCTCATCCTGATGTTCCCAGAGCACCTGGTTTTGGAATTTTCAGCAATTCAAAAGCAAATTCCCCTGCAGCACAAGGTGTCGCAGCCGGTGCTCATCGTAACAATGAACAAATCCCTTTCAATTCTGTTAGGAATCCTGCCACAGCGGGAGTTGGAGCAAATAAAAACATTCCCGGTTTAAAATCTGATGGTAGAAGGCCAGGCCTTGATAATGGTGGACAGGGCAAATGGGGAATATTCAGTAAATAGAACAATGGAGATGAAATAATGATTCTTCCCACTAATACCTGGTGCCAACATTTTTGGTAAATTTCCCGTTTATCATATACTACCGGTCAGTTCTTCAATCTTCATTCATCTTGTTCGGATAAGTTATTGATTATTCTTTTCCAGACGAGGGTTTGCATTTGTATTGATATCCTGTAAAATTAATAACCAGTTTTTGGGATTGTTCTCCTGAGTTGGGAGATGACACACAAATACAAATCAATAATAAGTATCAGTTTCTTAATTATGAATTTTATTTATTTGCTGGATGTTAATTTTTACTCTGTTTCAGAAGATGCCACCATTTTGCTTGAAGTAATTCAAAGATTTATGAGTCATGATTCCATCTATAAATGTCCGTACAATCAATTTGTATGCCGATCATGGCTATCGCTTAGTGATCATAAAGAAATTATTCATTCATATTGAAGAATTCGTTAGTGGCTGCGTTTAAACGGCGTCGTTGCATTGACAGCTGTAGCAAAGGTTCCGGGTTTTTGACCCGAATCCAACTCGTTTTTCCATACTATAAAACCACGTGTCGTCAGAATGATTGGGTTTTTGATTGCCCTAGCGAAAGCGCGAGAGAGCGTGTGATTGTTTGAAACCTTCCCGAGTTTTCTCTAAATCCTCGCGTTCGAAACTCGTTTCAGCTCTCACTTCTTGTCGTTTTGCCTCATTTCCTTCCGCCACTCAGTTTCGTCTCGCTGCCAAACACTCACTCGAGGTTTGTTTTGTTTTAATTTGTGTTTAAACCGGATATTTTGATCAGAACTTGCATTTCTTTAGCTGTTATAGTTTTTGGAGATTTATATTCCATTTGAAGTTAATCACTTTAATTGACTCTTTGTTTGCTGCGAGGAGTTAAATTTTCCTGGAAAATGATATTTTTAGTAGAAAAATGCTAGAGGAAGCTAGGTTCTTGAGGGAAATTAATGTGCTCGCATTTGGATTTGTGTTTTTACGTCTAGAGCAGTTTATAATGTTGAAATCTGTGGAATTTTTGAGGTTTAGCGAACGGAGTCTCATTGTGTGTATGTGTTTTATGTCTGAGGAACAGATAAGTAAAGAAGGAATTTACACTGAAACTAAGAGTGAGTTTTACTAGAATGTTAATTTTACCGTGTGTTGTTGTTTGGGCTGTTGGATTTTACTTTTGTGCATCTTGTGAGAATTTTTGATAATATGTTACTTATTTGTTATAGGTTACAGCAGCAGAGTTTGTTCCTTTAAGTTGCTTGGTCAGATATTATTATAATGGATTTTGATGAGTATGAATACTTGGAGAAAATGGTTGATAATCCTGAACCCCCAAAAAGGAAGGAAAAGGAAAACGGTGATGGAACTGTGAAATCTGAAGGTAGAGAACGGAATCGGAATTCACGGCGTAAGAATGATGGAAAGGGTGATGTCTGCGATGATGATGGTCATTACTCAAAGGCTTCTAAATATAGAGATGAGACACACAATCATGATCCTGAGAAAGAAAGGGGCTCATCCCGTCACCGTTCACGGTCTAGAGATGGAGGAAGGGTTCAACACAGGAGTAGTCGGCAACATTGGGATAGGGATACAGAGAGGGACAGAGATAGGCAGGAGAGGAATGGGAGGGATAGAGACAGAGATCGTGGTCGGGATCGAGACAGGAGAGAACGGGAACGTGACAATGAAAGAGAGAGGGAGAAGGATAAAGATGGGGAGAGAGAGAAGTTGCGTCGAAGTGGGAGTCGGCCAGAAAGGCATCAAAATGATCGGGATGAAAGAGAAAAGAGTCGGGAGGAGTACAGAGAAAGAGAAAAGGAGAGGGAGTTGGGGGATCGAGATAGAGAAAGCAGGTATTCTTATTTTTTTCTTTCCTATTTCGTCTTCTTATGTATCATCGATGCACAAAGTTTTGATGCTGCTGAATTTAACTAGAGTGTTGTGATTGGGTGGTGTACAAGTGTGAACAATTCAAATTCTTGTTTTCTTTGCATGGTTTCTTTTATGGTTGTCTGCAGGTTGATATTTTTTCTGTAATATTTATAATAATTCGCTGTGTGGTAAATTGCAACTAGGAATTTGTTGATTGCTTGAGCTTCATGACACAACATACATTATGCTGGAGTAGCTACAAAAGCACAGAAGATCAACTTATGACTTCTTTTGTGGAATACTCTGTAAATTTTATGCTTGTTCAGTTGGAAATTTGAATGGTTTTATTGCTGGGGTGTTTTTAGTTTAACATTCAACATAGCTAATCAATGATATTATGTGTTTCATTTGACAAAACTTTGTCTATTGTCGCGTAATTTTTCATCGAGTAAAATGGTGCATGGACTTGTATTATTGCTAAGTTGATAGGAACGGAACTTGTGTTATTTTCACTTATGTGCTGTGGAAGACAGTACCACATCATGTAGGAAGCCTTAACCAAGGTTTTTTTCTTCTTAGTTATTACTTCCAAAACGTTACCAGAGTGTATTTTTCATTCATATGTTCTGTGTGAACTAGATTTAACTTTAGTAACTAATTTGACCTATATGAGTGTTATCTGCGTTTCAGACAGGCTTCTGAATCTTAATGTACCTTTTTCACAAAAACTACGTAGAAGAGCAGCTGTTAGGGTTTGAACATGAACCTCTGGAGGTTCAAAGTTCATTATTGAAACTGGAGCAAAATGGTTTTCCATATAGCAAATTTGATAATACATAATATATGCCTTTCAATCTCAAAGGTCTTTATCTTCCGTTGTTGACAAACTTTGATTGGGTTGGGCATCTTCAATTTCTATAGTTTTGTTAACTCTGGCATTTGTGTCAAGGTCGTGTGGGTAGCTTGAAGAGAGAATAAAACCTACCTTGAGGAATTAAACTTCTAGAATGTGATGTAATTGTACTGAATGCTGCTACAGTTACTTTTGGAGGATTATTGAAATTAATTTTCTGCCGAGGTCTTTCTATCTGGGGTTTTTGGGATGATATTTTCCTTTCTCCAATCTTATAGGCAGGGGAACTTTAATCATGGGAAATAACATTGAACTTGGTAATGTAATTGGTTGGTTTATTAAAAGTCTCATTTAAATGATTTATGCATAAGTTTTCAATTCTTTAAGATACTTTTATTTTCAAGAATGCTTTCTCCAATTTTATGGACTAGGAAAATTTAATCATGGAAAATAACATTGAACTTGGTATTGGAATTGGTGGTTAATTGAAAGTCTCTTTTATATGAATTATGGCATATGTTTTTGATTCCTTTAGATACTTTTATCTTTTTCTTCATCTTTTTGTCAAACTATATCTAGTCAGGAGGCTGTTATTGTCACTTTTGGCAGAGGGGTAGTTATAGTTTCGATAGGTGTCTCTATCCAGTGTTGGTGTGAGCATCTTGTAAGACAGTGTGGCTAGGTGGTTATGTATCGTTGGGGAATGGTGCTCTGCAGTGTTAAAACGACCTTGGTTTAGGGTGTTAGAAATATTATGCTGTGAAGTTATTATTTTGGTTGGTCGTCTGTGAAGCTTTTTGTTCACATCATCCCAGGTCAATGATTCACTTATATTTCCTAGTTGGAAATTTTACTAGTTGTCATGCCTTAATCACACATTACTTGTAAATCTGGAAGTTGGTTGATGTTCAGTCTAAATTGGTGAAGCTGATGGCCTTTTTATTTATTTGCTTCATAATGTTGGTAATTAACATTTGGTCATCTTGTTGATTCCATTTCCAGCCCAATTGGACTTAAGTTCTGGTTTGGATGTGAACACAGCCAATATGAAGATAAATCACCTCATTTGTACCATAAATAGCTTTTGTGTCGATTTTCCCTCCAACTATATTTCTCGGTTACTTAACGGGTTTAATTCTGCTATAAATATTCTCAGTAGTTGTTCTTAAGTTTTATGCTGTTAATTGTGCTATGTAAACAGTCTTAAAAATTCTGGTTATTGAATACTAGATTCTGGGAACTCGCAGATCTGCTAGAGCAATCTTCAGATGGTCCTTCTGGCATTTGGGCCAGCACAAGAACTCAGGTCATGGGTTTTAAATGTTTCTGCCTAGACTTTAAAGGCTTGCATTGCAAGGTTGAGGATTTCAGTGTTAGAGGTTTTGGCTGGGGTGGTTACGTCCTGTTATGATTTTTGCACTCATCCACCTTTGGAATCAGTGGCTTAATTATACTTATTTTGTTGCAGAAATGCTGGTGAGGGTGTGATGAGCTTTGCTTAAGAGAAGCACTTTATCTTCTGATGCTTGTGGAAAAGTCAATGTTCAGTGGCTTTGTGCCATACCTTTTACTTTTTTTTCAAGTTTTTTGCAGGATTATCTATTATAAGATGTTTGCTTTCATGGCGTGAAGTGGTCATTAGCGAACCATAGTGCTGTGAATTGATTTCTTTTCAAGGCTTTTACAGATTCCTTCTTATGCTGGAGTTGGACCATGGAATTGATTAGTAGTTGTTTTGGTAGTCACCTTTCCTCCAAAGATTTCGGGCATTATTCTACCTGATTATATTCTTTTGTGTCCCCTGCGTACTGCTTCTCTCCTCATGTTTTTTCTATAAATACCTGAAAAACCAAAACACACTTGTAAATTTTGTGCACTTTATCCTTCTCCTCTTAATTTTCTCTTTCCCATCAAGCTTTTTCATTGTTGAAACTATAAAGTTCAAGCCTTTTCTCAGTTACTATGAATAATTTCTGGTTGGTTTGCATATCAGCGTGATTTTGCATATTTTATCTGTTGCTTATGTCATTATCTTTTGATACATGTAAACTTGCTGACAGATATTGTGTGTAGTATGACATGATAATCAAACCATTATTGGTGGATGTTAGCTTTTGAATGGTGAACTTGTCGCTTATTTTCTGTTTGATTAACATTTTGGGAGTATACTAATTTCAACTGGAATACAATATTTTAACAGGTTCCAAAATAATGCTATTAGGTCCTTTGGCACAGCCATCTTCACAACTTGATGATGACTCATTACTTTTAAGAGTATGTTGTTTATAATAGGACAGAATCTGTTGTTGGATTCTATACTTATCTGTTTAGTCTCAGTGTCACGCATTTTCCATCATGCAACATCGTTCTACAGGTTGGTTGTTATCAATTTTTTAGATGACAAGTCTATTTATTTCACCATGTGCATTCACGTTAACTCTGTGTAGTTCCCTGCAGGACTGTGTTACATGGATTTGGCCTTTTTACTCATAGTGGAGAAATGTTTGATGCTGTTTGGGGATACATTTTCTTTTTGAGTTAATTATCCAAGGATATTAAAAATGTTGTTTCATTCAGGGAGAAAAACATTTTTAAGCTATTGCTCTTTGACTGTTCTAGTCTGTTGGCTTGATTATAATAAAATTTTTAACTAACAATTTCTCTCTGTTTATGCAATTTGATCACTATTTAACATTTTCATTCTGTGTAGACGACATAAAGAGAAAAAAGAAGATGCATTGGAGCCAGAGGTTGACCCTGAACGAGATCAGAGGACAGTATTTGCATATCAGGTAACAAAATGCTATTGGTGTAAGCATTTCATTGTGTTCAGTTCTCCTATTGACTTGGTTTCTTTTGCCCGCTGACCATTAATTTTGGTGATGCTTGACAGATTTGTTTGAAGGCTAATGAAAGAGATGTCTACGAGTTTTTCTCAAGGGCTGGCAAAGTTAGTTTTTGTTTGATGCAGTTAGATGCTTACTTGTTATTTGTAAACCTTTCTCTTAGATTAATATTGGCATTCCTTTTATGTTTATGAATTATTAGATGTGGTAGGAAATTGCTCTCAAAAAATATATATCAAGAAATAATTTATTTTTATTATATTTTCTTTAAAGTTGGCACTACTACATTTCTTATCTCTTATCTTTCCACCACTTCTTTATTACAACATTCAGGTGCGAGATGTACGCCTCATAATGGACCGTAATTCAAGGCGATCCAAAGGGGTTGGGTAAGTTTTAATTATATATGTCATTATCTCCATACTGACTGAAAATGATTCTGAAGAGTGCAAACAGTTTAAACTGCCTCATAACTTTAAACTATGGAGTGCTTATATCTGCTGCCTTTACAGAAACATGAGGGGACATAGGACCAAAGTTTTGCAGACTAGATATATCATTATGGTAATTTATTTATGAAAACCGTCCAAGTCAAAAGTGAGCCATTTAGCACTTTTAAGCATCTCTTGATTAAAAATGCACTTAGAAAGTGTTTAGAATATAAAGTTACTCTGGTGGAGCAAACTTCATTAGACAAACTATTACAACAATATTAATGACTGTAGATGGCTGGGAATATATCTCAACATGTCAAGTCTAATTACTTGAAAACTCCTGGTGATTGTAAAATGGTACTTAAAATATTGTCTGATTTGGGCTGCAGCTTCTCTCTCTTTGTTCATTAAATCTAAGTATAGCGCTTGTTTTTCATTTAAATTATAATTTGAAGTCTGATGTTTGCAGAATCTTAATACTAATAAGTCTGAATAGAACAATCATTTGGCATTACAAAATGTTATCACTGTAGTCCCTTTTGCCATGTTGAGTTATTTGAGGTTTACTACGTCGTGTGAATATTATGATATATTTTTTCTCCTCTTTATTGCATGTGCATGAACAGACAATAAGTCTTATGACGTGTTGATTTCGTATTGTCTTGCTCCTTGTTTGTATTTGTGTTTCTTGTATGTGGACATGTGTTTTATCAATTGTTATAGATTGTAACACTGTTTATGGTTGCAGGTATGTTGAGTTTTATGATGTAATGTCTGTCCCTATGGCAATTGCGCTCTCTGGGCAGCCTCTTCTTGGTCAACCAGTGATGGTTAAACCATCAGAAGCTGAAAAGAATCTCGTTCAGTCGACCACATCTGTGGCAGGAGCATCAGGTGGACATATTGGTCCCTATTCAGGGGGAGCTAGAAGACTGTATGTTGGCAATCTCCATTTTAACATGACAGAAGATCAACTTCGTCAAGTAAGTACTACTTGTTTTTACTCTTGCCGGTGGAAAGTGCAACACTTCTTGTATGACACTGACTTAGAGTTATGACTAAAGTTTTTAAATTATAGTTTGAGGTTGGCTTATTGGCAATTTTGGATAGAGGTATCCCTTATAAACATGGTTCACCATATCTTTTCTCAAATTGTATGTTATATTTGCTTTGATGAATACTCAGGTTTTCGAACCATTTGGTACTGTGGAGCTTGTACAACTGCCCGTTGATGAAACCGGGCAATGCAAAGGTTTTGGTTTTGTCCAGGTAAGTCTTACAACATCTAATGCCTTTTGTATCTGCCTGAAAATTCAATTGTGGTTTATCCATCCTTAAGAATGTGCAAACTGTGTATTTAGTTGCAAAGTAAAATGTAATGCATATGTAACTTGTAATTTAGTTATACCCTTATAGGTTCCTAATTTGTGTAAGAAAGCATGCTGTTTCTTAATGCATCAGTACTTTTAATTTTTAATATTACTTGAATAACCTTCTTGAAATTATGGATTAATTGGATAAGTTGCTTAATTGCAGTTTGCACGCCTTGACGATGCAAGGAATGCTTTGAATTTGAATGGACAACTGGAGATTGCTGGCCGGGCAATTAAGGTAATGCGGCTGCAATCTGTTTTTTCTGTACGTGCGTGCATATGCGCACCAATGTTGATTGTTGTTCTTCACCCTCCTTTCATTAACATGGTTTCTGTTTTCATTTTGAGTTTTACTGCCTCAACTTGTAAGTGTAGATAACTCCAAATCCTTGTAATTAGGGATTATTTGAATTGTTCAATTGAGTTGGATGTCAATGCAAAGTTGTGGTTAAATTCTACTTTTTCCTAAGCTTTTATGGCGAGAACATGTAGTATATAGCTGTATTAAAATGTATGGAGAACAAACTGCAATTAGCTTGACGGTTTTCCAAGTTATTTGATTTGTTAATGAGACTCATCAAATGGTGGGCAGTGATACTTGTTTTTTACATGGCATGACTTTGGGTGTTACAAATCACATAGTACTTGACAATTTTCTTTTTATTTTTTGTCAAGGGTTGCTTATTGATTGCTGGAAAATTGGGCGATATTTTCATGGTTTTACTTGTCCATTTTGGAATAGTCGAACATGTAGTTGTTTGGGTTAACTTTAATGGAATTGCATATTGATTATTTAGCTGGAAAAATGTTAGTTTCATACCTTTTCTAGAGTTCTTTTATTTCTTTATCTACATTTAACGATTCTGTGTCAGTGTCTGGACTGAAACTGATGCCGAATAGCTGGACTTTAGAAGACATTTGTGCTGAATGTGATCTTGATCCTATCTTGATTTTGTTCCTCTTGTGTGATTTCTAGTTGCATAGGACATATATGCTTACAATATTCTAAAATGGTTGTGAAAATCGGTTACGTGGATCTTTAACTCGGAGCTTTATCTTTTATGTTGTTTTGTTTAGGTGTCAGCCGTTACTGATCAAAGCGAAGTGCAAGATGTTGGGGCCAATACCGGGGATTTTGATGATGATGAAGGTGGTGGTCTGGTTAGTAATACATTCTTTACCTTTTTATCCATTTACATGATCATGAGGCCCCTTGATGTGAGGTGATTTTCCATTGGGTAATTGATGCTTGTAAAAAAGAGAAAATCTCTACGATTACGAAAATTTAAAGTCAAAAGAAGAAAGAGAAGTCCTCACAATTGTCTGTAACTACTCTAGACCACTATCTTAAAACCTGGTTTTTCTTTTGGCTTGTTCTTTTATACTGTCACGTAGTGACTTTTATTTTATTGTATATTTAGCTCAAGTTAAATTATATCCTTATTTGCTTACTTCCATCCTCGTCATTAGTGGTGATGTCATTTTGTCTTCTATTCATGTTCTGTGATATTTTTTTATTTTGATTGTTGGAATGCTTGGTTTTCACTTCTAAAGGAAATGCGTAGTTGTTTATATTTATACTGCATATGCCTGAGTTTCTCTTCTTTGTTTACCCTTCCTTTCTAATCTAAGTTTCTTTTTTTTCCTATAATAGAAAAGTAGTCACCAATATCAATTTATTTATATTTTAATTGAATCCAGTTTAGGTCTGGTTTGCACGTGAATGATTATCTGGTCAAGCTAAAGCTAACATAATATTCTTACAATTTGCAGTCTCTAAATGCACGTTCTCGGGCACTTCTTATGCAGAAGTTGGATCGTAGTGGCAGTGCTACAACGTATGCCCCTAGGAAGCTTGTTTGATTCTTTTGGCAGTTTGACTGTTACTAAAATTTGCTTTCTTTTCTTCAGTATTTCTGGTTCTGTGGGCATCACTACTGTCAATAGCACTGGTCTTGCTTTATCGACAGCACCAATCCTTGGAGCTGCATCTGCAGTTTCTGCGCTTGTTCCTCCTCTTGTACAGGGTTCTGTTCCTACTCTTCCTGGACAACTCGGCACAGGCCTTCAAGTTCCCAATGCTAGCATTCCTGCTTTTGATACAATTGGTGTCCCAAGTGAATGTTTACTGTTGAAGAATATGTTTGATCCCAGGAATGAGGTTGGTGGACTTTATTTTTCGGGTAGTTCAGTTTTTGTGCCTCTATCTATGGTTACAATTTAACATATGAATCTTTGGCAGACTTACGAAGACTTCGATGTGGATATCAAAGAAGATGTTGAAGTAGAATGTTCGAAGTTTGGAAAATTGAAACATATATTTGTTGAGAAGTGCGTTCGGTTTTCTCATTCATATTGCTATTTTATGTTATTAACCAGTATAAAGGGCTTCAGATTTCACTTAATGAACCTTGCACTTTCAATGCAGTGTAGTGAGCATAATCTCGCTAAGGCAGTCTATAACCTACGTGGCATTGCAGTGTAGTGTACTAAGTATTACAACACTGCAATGCAATGATTCTTCTAGTTTGGCATGTGCCTGATCTAGTATAAAATGTCACAAAGTGGACAAAGCATGCTAGTTTCTGACAAGTTAAAAAGACGATGTAATGTAAGATAAAATTAGTACCGAAAAGACCACGAAGTAAACTAGTATGAAGTTCTGGCCTATCTCAAACAGTCTCTGTTTCTAATCCTTAACCATTATGGCTCACTTACATCTTCCTATTCTTTGATAAACAGGAATAGTGCTGGCTTTGTGTACTTGCGATTTGAAAATACTCAATCTGCAATGGCTGCACAGCGTGCTCTCCACGGAAGATGGTTTGCTGGGAAGATGATCACTGCATCATACATGGTAATAAAATATTTTGCTTGGCTTTATTTTATTTATTTCACCTTTGCAAACTCTAGATTGTTGAAAGAAATAACATAAAATCTTTCCTTGTTTTTAGGTGCCCGAGACATTCGAGGATAAATTTCCTGACAGCATATAAGATTTTGGAACAGTAAGCATACCGTATGCTGATACTGTATTTGTCGATGTTTACATGAGGATATTTTTCTGCATAAAAGTTTTAGTAACTTGTAGTGGTAATTGTAATTGCTTCGAGGAAGCAAGAGAGTGATAGCCTTTATTCATTTTTCTTCTTGTTTATGTATCCATTTTGTCTATGTTGAAGCAATAATCAGAGTTAGAGATAGCCACTCCCTTTTAGATACAATAAGATAATTCA
>JAXCLQ010034302.1:0-24568 GCA_035584115.1 Cedrela odorata | reverse complement strand
CACAAGATACAATATCGCAACCTTTCATTTCGTATCATCAAGTAATATAAATTCATATATATATATATATATATATACATATACACACATACACACACATACATATATATGCAATAATCATCACTTGCAGCCATCATCCTGTCCAAACACACAACAACCTTATTCTTTTGACATCATTTAGCCCACATCAAATCATATGTAACCAAATTGTTTTGTCAATCAAATTCAAGTAATATTTTAGTATTGGCCTTCTACACATATTTGTATCTATGTCTTATGCATAGAAATTAATTAGTTATCATTTCTTACTTCTACTTATCATCATATAGCGCAATCATTTTAGATTCATTTCAACATAATTTAGTATAATTTGAACTACTTACACATCATACATACATATACAAACCAACACCCACTCACCGTAATAACTTTGGTGTACTTGCATTACCACAGCGTCGGCAGACGATTGGCCTGATGATCTTGTGCTTGTTGTGTTTGCCTTATCTCTTATTGTTTTGCTTCCCTTTTCTCAGCCACAACTGGTTATTCCTTTCCTCTTCCAATTCTGATCAGATGCTGCCCTTACTCCACCAAATTCCGGCCACACACCACTTTGCTTTCTCGATTTCACTTCAACTTAGCTGTTTCTCCTTCTATTGCATCAGTTCGGCAAAAGACTCCACCTCCTTTCTTTCAATTGCCAATCAATTTCAGTTTTACACAGTCAAACTTCTCTTCCTTACAATCCATTCAGTCATTTCCTTTCTTGCTTCAAAGAATTTCAGCCACAAAATCATATTTAATTAGAAATTTCTTGCATCCTTGGCTTGCTAGCTCTCGATCTCCTTGCTCATCACTCCATTCGACCATCCTCAGCACATTTCCTCTTAGCTTTTGCTTAAATCAGCTCACCTCACTCATGCTTGCAACATTTCTTCTCACCCTCTCTCTTAGTCTTATTTCAATTTGGCCAAATTTCTTCTCAATCAGCTGAAGCACATCCCACATGCATGAGTTCTTTATGCTTTCAGTTTCTCTCCTTTCTATACCTCAATTTGGTTTTTGTTTTAGTTTAATTGAAGTTAACTTGCAAAATGAGAGTTTTATCGAATGGTGAAAGGGTCATAAAGCATAAGGGTTTTATTTGTGTATATGTATATGTATGGTAAGAAAACATAATGAGTTATGTTTATGTATATGTACATATATGGTATAAATCATGGGTTTCATTTTGTTTTAATTGAACTTAAGGCAATTGCATTATATATATATGTATGTACAAAAAATAAATGCTAGCATGTATTTACATGCATATATATATATATAACAAATGAATTATGTTTACATGCATATATACATATGGTAATAAGTTATTTCACATTTATTTTTATTTGTTTTATTTTAGACATTTATATTCACTTGATTTAAGACTACTTAATGTCCATTTAAATGTATCTTAATTTAACTACTTGCAATACTATAAATTTGTAATATTTATTACAACTTGTATTATTCTTTATAACTAAATTCGAAATTTTATTTCTTGGCCTCCAAATTATATCCTTACTCTCATAATTTTTTTTATCATAGAAAATGCGGCTATGACAGCCGCAAATGTTTGAATATTCGCCTGAAGATTCGACGATAGTGAATAAAAGGGTGTCAGGTCACGGCCCTGGCTAAGAGGACACGAGAGTGTTTCTAGATCAAAAACGGCAAAGGGAAGGCTTTGTACGGAGCCTGTCCCGAAGGAGGAGACCTAGGGAAGACAATGATCGAGTTTCGAATTTAGAGGTCCGTGTGCAAAAATTGGTTGAGGAGTTGGAAGATCAGAAGAAGAGGGAGAGGCAACGGACAAAGAGGGGCAACAAGTGGGAAGGAGGGGGGTGTGGGGGGCAATGTTTCGCTAAGGATGGATCTCTACTCAAAATCTCATTTTTCCAAGAAAATACTGAACCTCGTTCTTCCCTGAAAGTTTAAGATGCCCCAAATCAACTCTTTCACAGGCAAAACTGACCCATCGTTGCACATGGATCTATTTAGAGAAATGATGCTAATCTAGGGGTTGGATGAATTCCAGATGTGTAGCTTGTTTCTACTGACTCTGGAGGGACAAGCGAGAAAATGGTTCACCAGTCTGACACTTGGCAGCATCAACAGTTTTGAACAGTTGTACGGAGTCTTCGTCGATGAGTACAGAGGCGCTACCATTAACCTCAAAACTCCGAGTTCATTGATACTCATAAAGCAAGAAGAGAGTGAAAGCCTTAGAAGCTTCGTCAAAAGATATCATGACAAAATGATGGAATTGAGGGGCTTATCATTACTCTCTAGCTCTGAAAGGTCTTAAGAAAGGTTTACGAGTATACTGAGGATGGTACATTGAGAGAAAGCCCTATGTCACCACTTATGAAATAGCTAAAAGAAAACTGTTGAATGAGATCGAGATTGAAGATCAAATCGCTCTCAAGTTGAGAGAAGAAAAATTTTTTGAATCATGATCTCTTGAAGGGGCCAGGAACCCTAGGATCAATCCGGGAAGAAAACGTGATGATAGGAGAAGCTTTTGCGATCTTGATAGAAAAAGTAGAAAAGGCCATAGTCAAAACAAGACAATCAGAGGAAAAGAGAACTTTCGTTCAAAATGGTACGTTCACTTCCGAGAGATGACACGAGGAGAGTAGCTCATGTTTAAGAAGATCAAGCTTTTACTCCTTTAAAAGCTTCACTCTCACAGGTTTGGAAGGAGATCACAAGACGAAGAACTATACTGGTGGAACCCCGTCTATTGATGGCCAAACCAGTGGGGGAGGCCAAGAATAAGTTTTGAGAGTTCCACCAAAGCAATGGACACCTGACGAATAAATGTTTTGACCTCAGAACACATGGGCTTGTTCGTGTGGTCTCATGAAGACATGCCGGATATTGACCCACGAGTGATCTTTCACCGACTCGCTATCGATCCCCAACATAAGCCAACAAAGCAGAAAATAAAACCATTCAATAAAGAAATGAGTAGAAGCAGTACACGCCAAAGTCGACAAGCTGATAAGAGCAAAATTCATCAAGGAAGTGCATTACTTAGTATGGGTATCGATGTAGTAATGGTTAAAAAGGCCAATAGTAAGTGGAGAATGTGCGTAGATTTCACAAACCTGAATAAAGCTTATCCCAAAGACAGCCTTTTACTCCCTTGAATCGATCAGTTGGTGGACTCGACAGTTGGTCATGAGTTATTAAGCTTCATGGATGTGTTCTTGAGATACAATCAAATTAGGATGCGCAAATCAGATCAAAAGAAAACGACATTTATTACCGATCAGGGATTATACTACTATATAGTAATGCCCTTCGGATTGAAAAATGTTAGGATTACCTTCCAAATGTTAGTCAACCGGGTCTTCTAACCACTAATAGGCGAAACTATAGAGGTCTATGTGGATGACATAATTATCAAATTACGGAAGGCTTGAGACTACCTCAAGCATTTGGAAGAGACTTTCTCCTACTTGAGCAAATACAAAATGAAGTTGAATCTTGAGAAATGTGCATTCGATGTTCAAGTTGGGAAGTTCCTTGGATATATGGTCAGCGAATGTGGTATAGAAGCTAATTCGCAGAAGATCAAGGCCATAATGGATCTGAAGTCCCTGTCTAACCTTAGAGAGCTCCAAAGTCTGACAGAGCAACTTACAGCACTTAGTTGGTTCCTATCCAAAGCTACGATAGATGCTTCCCTTTCTTTCAAGTCACGAAAAAGGGAAGAAGATTGAATGGATTGAAGAATGCAAGCACAGGTTTCAAGAGCTAAAGTAATATCTTACATCTCCACCTTACATGACGAGACCTGAGACAGGGGAAACACTTTACCTGTACCTCGTGGTAAGTGACCATTCGATAAGCTCAATCATAGTGAAGGAAGATTCCGAGAAAGTTCATTGTCCCATCTATTACACTAGCAAGGTGTTACTAGACACTGAGACGAGATACTTGCCGCCAGAGAAGCTAGCACTTGCATTGGTGGTGGCCATAAAGAAGATAAGACCTTATTTCTAAGCTCATCAAGTTGTAGTACTAATGAACCTGCAGCTAAGACAAATCCTACATCGGCTAGACCTTTCAGGTCGATTAATCAAGTGGTCTGTTGAACTTAACGAGTATGAGATCATCTATAAGCCCAAAAAAGTGATTAAGGGTCAATCTTTAGTAGATTTTGTTGTCCAAAGATCGATGTTGGAACACCTCATTGTCTACTAGATCGCAGAACAAACTTTTAACCGAGAAGACCCAACCATCCCAAAAGAAAAAGCGGTGATCTAGAACTTCTTCATCAATGGAGCGTCAAACGCTCAAGGAGGAGGAGTTGGTGTGGTTCTTGTAAGCCCAGAAGGGATTGAGGTAATGTATTCCTTAAAGTTCGACTTTAAGGTTACTAACAACAAGGTGAAGTATGAAGTTTTGATTGCAGGAGTCAAGTTAGCTTTAGCTCTAAGAATCACAGGTCTCGACATCCATTGTGATTCCCAATTAGTGGCCAGCCAACTTGACGGCCAGTTTTAAGCGTACGAAGGTAATATGCAGGCATATTTGGAAAAAGCCAAGCAAGTACTAAGCACATTGAAGACTATTAGAATCAAGCAAATTCCGAGAGTTAAAAATTCAAAGGTAGATATGCTAGCAAAGCTAGCCTTTACCTTTAAAGAAAACATTCCTGCCTCGATACCAATAGAGGTACTGGAACAGAGAAGCACAGAAAATGAAGTCAACACGAGTTATGTATCTCAATTAGATTTGCATCATTGTTAGGTTGATGAGATAAGATTCTATATTCAAGACGGTAAGCTCCCAGAGGATAAAGAGCAAGTTAGAAAGATTAGAAATAGGTCGGCAAGGTATACCATCATTGATGGAGAGCTATACAAGCGAGGATACAGTATTCCCTACTTAAAATGCCTAAGACCTGATGAAGCTACCCGGATCCTAGAGGAAATCCATCAAGGGATATGTGGCGGACATGGGGGAGCCTGAGTTATGACCCATAGAATATTGAGGCAAGGATATTACTAGTCAACACTTTCTCATGATGTAATGCAATTAGCTAAAACGTGTCATGAGTGTCAAGTCCATGATTGCATTCCTAAACAATCTCTAGAGAAGCTAACTTCCTTGACGAGTCCTTGACCATTTTCTCAGTAGGGGCTCGATCTTATTAGACCTTTACCGCAAACACGTGCAAACACTAAGTATGCGATGGTGGCTATCGACTACTTCCTAAAATAAGTGGAAGCCAAACCCTTGGTGGCTATCATAAATAAAAGGGTCACGACATTTGTTAAACATAACATTATCTATAGGTTTGGAATACCTCAAGTGTTGATCACAAATAATGGAAAGCAGTTTGACAAAGCAAACTTTAGAGAGTTCTGTTAAGATTTTGCGATCGACCTTAGATTCGCAACTCCAACTCATCCTAAAGTTAATGGATAAGCGAAAATAGCCAATAAAGTCATCAAAAAAGCCCTAAAAAAGAAGCTCAAAGAGCAAAAAGGTGTATGGATTGACAAACTTCCTAAGGTTCTTTGGAAGTATCGAGTTACACCCAAGGTCGCCATAGGAGAAACTTCTTATAGCTTGGCATTCGGGTTAAAGTAATGATTTCGATAGAAGTGAGCATACCAACCTTCCGGGTTAACAATTATAATGAAAAGTCCAATGACGAGGGCTTACATTTTAAATTAGATTTGTTGAAAGAAAAGAGAGAAATGGTCGTGATAAAGGTCATAGCTCACCAACAAAAGGTAGCAAGATATTACAACCAGAAGGTTAGATACTATTCCTTTCAACTAGGGGATTGGGTTCTAAGACAAGTAACCTTGAACACCAAGGTTCTAAGAGAAGGCGTTCTAAATATAAACTGGGAAGGGCCCTATAAAGTCACTTAAGTCCTCAGACTTGGAGCTTATAAGTTGAAATCCCTCAATGGGAACTAAGTTCAAAAGCCCTAAAATGTCGAACGCTTAAAGTTGTATTACCTTTAGAAGCATCGAAAATCTTTGTAGCAAATTCCCTGAGAAGTTAATAAAATTATTTTTTATTTTCACTTCTGAAGTCAGCCAACAGATAAAGCAAAAGCTCATGGTCATCAAACGCATCAAGATAATCTCCTCCCGTAGCCCAAACATGGGTGACACAGTTCCCAAGCATTCAGCTTTTAGCTTTTCCTAAGGTAATAGTATCCTCAGCCCAAACAAGCCTTGAGCACGATCTTAGAAAGTATGAGCAAAAGAGGTTTTTGGATGGTTTAGTCAAACGCCTCGAGATAATCTCTTCCCGAAGCTCAAACATGTGTGACACGGTTCCTAAGTATTCAACTTTCAGCTTTTCCTAAGATAATAGTATCATTGGCTCAAACAAGCCCTAAGTACGATCTCGGAGAGCATGAGCAAAATAGGTTCTCAGATGGTCTCATCAAATGCCTCAGGATAATCTCTTCCCGAAGCCCAGACATGGGTGATGCGGTTCTTAGGAGTTTCGCTTTTAGCTTTTCTCGAGGTAATAGTATCCTCAGCTCAAACAAGCCCTGAGCACAGTTTCGGAGAGCATAAGCAAAAGAGGTTCTCGGATGGTCTCGTCAAATGCTTTGAGGTAATCTCCTCCCGAAGCCTAGACATAGGTAACACAGTTCTTAGGCGTTCAGCTTTCAGCTTTTCCCAAAGTCATAGTATCCTCAGCTCAAAAAAAGCCCAGAGCATGGTCTCAGAGGACATGAGCAAAAGAGGTTCTCGGATGGATTTATCAAACATCTCGGGGTAATCTCCTCCCAGAAATAGTTGACACGGTTCCCAAGCATTCAGCTTTCTACTTTTTCTGAAGTAATATCACCTTCGGCTTAAATAGGCAAGAGTAAAATGAGTTCTCGGATGACTAGCGAGAGGTGCAAGCTTTGTTGTATTAAAAGGGTAAAATCAACACATTAAAGGCAATCTGCTTGAGATATCAATTAGCCAAATTCAAATTATTAAGTCAATACTAGCAAGAAATACAAGTTCAGAATATGATTGAAAGATGTACAAAATACAAAGTATTGAAAATGAGAAATGATAGTGCCAAAAGAAGTGAACATTTAGAATTGCAAATGTGAACTTCATTGATTATTCGAATATTACATAAAAAAATACTAAACAATTTCTACAATAGGATCAGCTGGGGGGTTGGCAAGAGGAGCCGAATATGTTGGAGGAGTCGCCAAGTCGGCTAGAAGAGTCATCACGGCAGTAGGAAAAGCTTCTATCTCCTCCGCAGAAAAGACCTCCACGGGGACATTTACAGCAGAAAGCTCAGCAGAAAGGCTAGAAGCGAACTCCATTGTGGGCACATACTTGGTTTTCAAATTAAGATGCCCCTCTCCTTCAGTGAATACCTCATCAGAGTCCTCTCCTCCCCCTGCTGGAGCTTGATGCCCCAAAGCCTTATATAGCCAACCCAGGTCCAAGTCAAGATATTAACCTTAAAGCGTCTTGCAAGTTAAGTCAATGCTATCATTGACCCGATTGTGAAGCCGAGCCCCCATATCTACCTCATCGTCCTCGACTTTCTTGGCCAAAAGTGCGAATCTTTTCTTCTCAGTATCCAAGCTCGCTCGCAGCTCTTCACACGCTCTATTCAAGCTCTGGAGACGCGCCTCTCCCTTCTCCTTTAGGTTGGATAACTCATACCGCAAAGCCTCTACCATCCTGTTTGCCTTAGATTGAGACGTCTCAGCCGTGGCCCACCCTTATTTGGAGCTCCTCTCGCTCCCGACTCACAATGCCAAGGTTGGATTCATACTTGCCTCTTGTGGAAGCCAAGTTTATTTTCGCCTTCTTAGCCCTCTTCTCGGCTTTTGAAGCCTTGGAAAAATCGTCGATAACGACACCGTGTTGCAACAAGATAGAATAAAAGAGCTGAAAGATCATAAATATGGAACTATTAAGAGACTAATTATAGTGAGTGGTTTACAATACAAGAATTAGTGAAAGTACTCACATGACCTAGCCATTTCAACTGAAAGTTTAGCAACGACTTTCCTGAGAGCCCAGCGATATCCACAAAAAATTTTTCGCTAATGATTTGGACTTGCAAGTTAATGTAGGGAAGGAAATGCGCGAAAACCTCCCTCTTCTCCTTAGAGATGTCTTCGGGAAGAAGCTCTAGCAATCCAACCGACTCCTTGTCCGTCTGGTCAAACATTTATTTCTTCTTCTTGTCCTTTTCCTCAAAGACCGCAATTATAGCCTTATGCTTCCATTTTCCTTTATTAGCAGGAGGAGGAGTTGGAGAAAGAGGCATCAGATTGCGAATTACTATCCCTTTTGCAGGTGTTTTGGGGTGGGCCGAGTTGGAGGTGCCAACTGCCTTTGAGGCTTCAGAAGCCTTGGTTGGACCGTTTTGAGCAACCTCAGTTTGAGGGGCCTTTTCGGCTCTCCTCTCTTGGGCCAATCTTTACAAAACTTCATAAGGGTTTAGAGTATTATTCCTAAAAGTCATTTTACCTTCAAATGCAAATAAGATTACAGTTAGTCACTACTACCTTAATACCAAGAACGAGTTGCTGTGAGAATACCTCAAAGAGTAGCCTTTTTTAGGCCAATTAGTGTCTGGTTACACAGAAATCTACTAGGCTCGAACTAAGTAGTTCATCTTCTAAAAGCAGAATGTTCTGGTCAGAAGCTAATGACTTAGCCAATTTTACCCTCGCATGGTTAGAGGGATCTAACGTTGGTTTACCACTCTAAAAGATAGCTTCACTAAAGAGTCTGGGTATGTGAAAGTGCGGGGTTGAGTTCTAATTACCTCCAACAAAAAACTATTTTTTCTTCTAGGTTTTGTTGGAGGTAGGGTTGCCAATAATGGGGTTCTTCTCACTAGCTCGGTTCTAGAGGTAAAACCACCTAAGGTTGTTTATGAGATTCTTTTTTAGTATAAACATATATTCAATCTCCTCAAGGGAGGGGTTAAGATCTGAGATTTGGTACAACATAACGTACAGACTAGATATAACTCTCCAACTATTAAGGTTTAATTGGTAGAGGGAGTCCAAAGGAAGCAAGGATTCGAGTAAAATATGGCTAAATAGGCAATCTAACACCTACATGTAAAAATTCTTCGTTGAAGGCTATCTCACCTTCTGGAGGGCAACTTGGAAGCTCATTCACTTCATGGACCCTAAGATAAACCCTCTCAGGGATTCTATATAGCCTAATGTATGCTTCTAAGTCTAGTTTGGTTATGGTCGAGCTAAATCTGTCTGCTTTAAAGTATGATAAGTCCCTCCTTGCTAGAGTTAGAGAGGGGATTAGGACAATGGCTTGCTTTTCAACAGATTTGTTTCCCCCAAAAATAATTTTCTATTTTTATATAAGGAAAATGAGAAGTTAAAGGTCGTTCAAGGATCCTCAACAAAAGGAACTTACTGTTGAAGAATTGAAGAACTTAAAGTGTGAAGCTTGAAACTGAGGTGTTGCTGCTGTTATGTTGTTAAAATTGTTTGCTAAGAAAGAGTTGACAGTTTAAAAAGGTAAAAAAGTAAAGGTGGGGTATTTAAAGGAAAAAAAGAACCCCAATCGCCAATAATCGTTACAAATTAAAAGATGAAATGTTGCCACGTCGAGGAAGAAGCCGAGAAGATGCATCTCATTAATAGAAAGTGGGCGGCTATCATTAGGGGCAGTTAGATCTCTTGGGGTCCAAAACATTGGGATCCCTAGAGCTAGTCATCATTTGCCACGTTACAAAAAATGAGTAGACTCCCAATTGAATACTTAATTGTGATAGACATACGTGTCTCTTCAGAATCGTCATCTTTAGTTTTAATAAAGAAACAATTTTCTTGACTAAAACTAGGGGGCTTGATTTTGGGTATAATCTAGTGTGAATAAGGTCCAGAAGAACAAAGGCCTGAAATGATCCTACAAGAAGAGATGAATGTTATTCCGAGACCAACTGCTACCCAAAGAGAGCTATTTCAAGTAATAAGAGAGATTGGATCTTATATGGCAAAAGAAGGAGGAGGTCTTGGGTCGGCATGATAATAAAGGGTATGACAACGACTTCAAGAAAGATGGGAGCCGAGATCTCTCAGAGTCACCAGGAAGCTTAGATTAAGTCTTATCCCATGGACGCAACATAAGGGTCTCGGCCACAGCTTATAGAGGTCTCGACCATAGCTTGCAGAGGTTTTAGCCATAACTTACAAGGGTTTTAGCTACAACTTACAAGGGTATTGGCCATAGCTTACAAGGGTCTTAGCCATAGCTTCTAAAGATCTCGGTCACAGCTTACAAGGGTCTCAGCCATAGTTTATGAAGGTCTCGGCCAGGCTATACCAGAACTTATCTAAGGATAATAATAATCCTCAAACAAAGATTGCTGAGACCTCTCTACAGTTACGTATTAGTGAAGGATTTCTCTTTCCTATACATTCCCGAATTATTCTGTAATAGGGATTCTTGCTAAATTAAGCTTTTAACATAATAAAAATCCTAAGGATATGATGCCACTAAATCCGGAAGTCGATGCTTAACCTATGAAATTTTCGTGATTCTCCTACAGTGTGATTCTAATTACTAGATTTTATAGTATCCTGCCATAATAAGGAGATAATAACATCTATAAAAGGAGATCAGCTATAACTAAGTACGACTACTGAAACTTTGGTAAAAAAATACAACTATTCTCTTTTATCTCTCTCTTTCCAAAGAAAATAACCATAAGTAAAACCCTAATTTAAGTATCAAAGGGTTTTCGCCGGACAACCGACTTTTCACCCCCATAGCCTTTGATTGTGAGTGCAGATGAGAGCTAGCAGATAAGAAAAGAAGATAAAGATCATCGCTGGTGTATGGAGTCCAAGGAAGGATTTTCACTACATCAACAATACATTTATGTGCGATTTTCTCTAAACTCAGGAGAGGTAAGTGAAATATCATGTAAGGTTATTTTTGTTATTTTAATATTTAGATTTGTTAATTAATGGTCAAATCTAACGATTTTACTATTGAGAAATACTTTCTATTGATTTCGCCAAACTTTAAGGGTGCTATGTGAAAATACTTGTTTTTAATATTAATTTTTATTCTTTTTGATTTTATTATATAATAATTATATGAACGGTAAAAAACCTTAAAACAAAAGAAGCCAAATTATAATAAATATTTTTTACAAAATTATATAAATATTGAGATCTTGTAAAAAAAAAAAAATTAGAATGAAAGGTATAGCTCATGCATTAATATAGTTAAAGTAGACAAACTTTGATTAAGTTCGATTTTAGATCGAATTGAATGATTCAGTTTTTAAAAAATATGACAAAAATATAAAGTATAAAATCGAACCAAAACTAAATTAAATTTAAAAATTAAGACTTTTTTTAGCCTAAATATTTAGAGTAATTATGAATAAAAATATTTTAATACAATATAATCACTTATAAATTAGGGTTTTTGACAAAAATAGCTCAAAGTTTAGGCCCATTTATATTTATGGCCTAGTTTTTAAAGTCTTATATCTGGTGCCAAATGTTTGCCTTTAGGACAAAATTATTCTTATTTGTTGTTTACCTCTTAAATAGAAAAATTGAAATTTCATTCATTATTTACAAATCAAATGACATCTCCAACTTGTAAACATACAATAAATCCAACCACATCAAAACTGTGAAATTGAAGTAGGAAGAGTTGTTCACAGTGACTGACATTTGTTTGATAGGGATTGTACAGTGATACCAACGACAACTCCACACTGGTATAATCTATATATATGAAAATTTTAATTTTGATTATATTTTGTTGATTTAGAGTTAATGAATCCTAGAGCAAGGGGTAGAAACAAGTTTAGGAGTCTTTGTATGCCAATTTATTTGCTTTTGGTGTGATTCTTGTATGGATTTAAACAATGTGTCCTATGTGGGTGGTGATTGAGGAAGACGATGAAGTTCATTGTTCTCTCGACAAAATTCATCGAGGGAATGATGAATTTCATTAAGGTAGTGTAGTGAAAAATCTAGATCCCTCGATAGAAATCATCGTTCCTTCATCAAAACTCATCAAGGAAACGGTAAATTTCATCGAGTGAGTGTAGTTAAAAATTTAGCTCCTTTAATAAAATTTCATCGAGAGAGATAAGTACTAAAAAATTGTTAAGGGAAGGGGTGTTTTACAACTTATCTTCCTCAATGAAATTTCGTTGAGGGAGAGATAATTTCATAACTGATATCCTTTGATGAGTTTCCTTGAGGAAGATAAGTTGTAAAACAACCTTTATAAAACCGTAATTCCTCGATGAATTTCGTCAAGGAAGTTCTTTTTTAACACATCTCCCTCGATGAAAATTGTTAAGGGAGATTCTAGTGTCTATAAAAATAGCTTTTTTAAAACTTATATGGCCAATTATTTTAAAAATTATACTTTTGTACTAACTATTCTACTGTATTTCTTTGTAATTTGGATAGGAATCATAGCCAATGTTAGTAAAAGATAGAAGATAACAGAGGCATATTTTTTTCCAACAGTTGTGACATCCTTATCACATATGTAGGCTGTTAATAGAATTAAACAGAGGTTAATTGTGATGCAACTGAATTTGTTTATAGGATCATGCTTCTGGAGGCTTCTACAAGTGTAAAAATTTGGGTTTTCAAGAACGTTAGTTCATAACATGTTATATAGAGAAGTTTACACGATTGAACCTGAAGTGGAGAACTAACTACTATTTTTGGTATTTGACTAGCTGATATGGTTTTCTAAAGTGGAATTTAGTGAAAGGTTGTTTGGATGATTAGTTATGTAATTAATCACAATTAATAAGTTAATAACCAACCTTTGGCTTGATGAAGATCAATTTAACACCAAAAACTTGAAGTCTTCAAGAGAAATCTACCACTTGAACTTGAGTAAGCTTGGCCTTGTATCAAAAGAGAAAATGAGCTTGGATTTTTTAATTTTTAATACTTAAAATAAAAAATTCCCCTTCATTTAAAAATTGATCCCTTTATATATTAATGCTACATTTACGTAAATATCCCCATGAATTATTTCAATAGCAAAACATGTCCTAAAACTTGTCAGACAAGCTTTGTAATAGTAAATTACAAAATGACAAGTTTATCCATATTAAACATTTTAATGCCAAACTTGTCTTAAAGCTAATTAAACAAGCTTTGACCAATTTTATTTAATTCTATTTATATTCTCTAATATTAATGGAATAATATAATTTACATTAAATTACATTTAGGTCAATCAATTAAGTTCTTGTGTGTGTTAAACTATTTAACGTATAAACTATTTATACTTTTTAGCGAAATACTATCTCTGAGAGTACTAGTTCTCTTACGGATAATATTTAATATCTCTTATAACAAATCTAAGCTCAAGCTATTGGTGTGACCTCTTGGGTTTATTGTGGTGTTAACCATAAGCCTACCCCAGATTCTTTCTCAAAAAGTATTCATTAACTTATCGACTATGGTTAATATCTAGTAATGTACCATTGTCCCTAAACCACAATGAAGAAAATCTTCATTAAACTGTTTACATCCGATTGTACGTATTATGTGTGTAACGTCCTTTCGGATGTCAAAACCCTAAACTCAGTATCCTCTCGGACAGTTGGTCATTACGCATTGAACTTATCATTACAAAACTCTTTCGTATGACTTGCATTGTACTCTGGTTAAAGATTTGGGTTTTAGTGTTTATCAATGTCCAACTGGGAACTCGAATCCAGATCAAACCAATGAAAACTCGAGATCTTGTGCATTGAGTTAACGGATCCCATTTTGACAGTCATTTGTATAGCAACATAAATAACACATGACCAAATCGGCTTATTATGCAATACATGATTAGCCTCGCACTTGTATACCATATAAACTATATGCATTCATATCGGATAATGACTATGACATCTCAGGTTAAAGGACTACTTCACATACTATTACAATTAAATGATGAATCATTGACTGCACACATTCCATATAATTCATCATTTCTTTGGTTACATTCGAAAAATAGTTCTTTAACTGTTAACCATACTAATGCCTTAATGACACGACTCTCATTATCACTCGCACTAACATCATCTCATGATATTCATCGGAGGTATTCAATATGCCTACTGTGTGATATCAATATCCAGTCGATACCACTTATATAGGAAATAATTTAGATAGTCAAATTATCTAGGCGATTCATATGTATACTGCATTTATTTATATGTTTAGAAAGAGGAAGCAACTTATGCATATAAACAAGAAACACTTTCTTCATTAATAAATATATACAGTACATATTACTATGTGATTCAATATAAAATATCCTAAAATCGACAATGCGAATGGTTTCTAAGGCATATAACACCAACATTTGGGTTGATAACTAGCCTTAATTTTGATAATTTCCCAAAGGGTAAGTAGATCTAAATATTAAAAGGAATATAGATCTACTACGCAATAAGTTCTTTCCTGAGACGCTGTTAATCAAAGAAAGTAAACTAGACAAATTCATTGAGGAGACATACTTCAACGTTATGGAAGATGAAGATGTATTGAAGATGGCATAGGTTAAGCGCTTTCTGTTAAAGAGGGATAGTCGTGGGAAAGTTGACCTATTTGTGATGCAATAGGTGAATGATTTAGATACATTCAACGGCTATCATTAGGGCATAGTATCATGGGCATTGACATACAAATACATTTCTCAAGCATTAACTAGAAGGGCACAAAAATTCAAGGAATAAGCCAAAAGCACAACTATAAGCGGTACAACTTGGAAGGTCTTCAAATTGCCTTTCAAATGCATTACTTTGTTAATTTTGAATCAATATTTTAAATTTTTTTATATGCCATGCTTAGTAGTCAAGGTGAATATGATGTTTTTTTCTTTTTTTCCAAATATGGACATACGAGGCGACCTTCGCATGTTGAGTTAGACAACATTGAAGAACCCAAGGCATAATGAGACTAGCAAACTTTGTTTGCAACTACTAATGTAAATGGTTTAATTAAGGTTTACTATATCTATATTATTGTATTATTAACGATTGAAAATAATTATGTTTTTGTAGCCAAATCCGCTCTGCAAGTTAACTTCTACAAATGCATAGAGCCTATTATCATACGAAGAAGTCGTACTGCTGTCTCCTTATGCACCTACATAGTCAGAGAATTACCATTTGTTGAGACGAATTTGTAGTGGAAGCAGCTATTGAGGAATATACATTTAGTACTTCTCTTATATTGTAATTTTGATACATTTCCCTACTAATCAAGGCGATGGTGATCAAGTTTCAATACCTCATGGTGAAAGTGTCACATAATCAAATAATGCATTCCAAACAGCTGATGCTACCTGTGATGTCTTTCTCTACATTTTATAGGCATCTCCCCCTCAATTGCCACCTCGATCAGCTCCCTCACATAAAAGTTTCTTTTCATGATCAATGAACAAATCTTAGCGCCTTAGTACGTGCCTCTAGATGGAGTGTTTAAGGCAATTAAGGTGACACACGTTGATATAAAGGCATGTTTCTTAAAGCATGAATAGTTATTTAGAGTTGAGATAGCTTAGGCTAGGCAAGAAACAGATGTTCAAGACAGAGATTCACGAACGCTTTCAATGTTTCGCAAAGAATTCTCAAGCATTTTATTTTTTTTAACTTTATTTTATCTACTATTAACTGACCTTATGTAACTTACACTAAGATGATTTATGCCAATTTTGTAGGAGGAGGTGGATGTGGACGACAATAACCTTCCAAATATCGCCACCCGTGCATCAACAAGTTCGAAGGCTGTGTTGACATTTATAAATGTTGCTGATGGGACATTTCCCCTTGATTTGCATAGTAAATATGGATGCCAGTAAAAAAGAGCAAATAGATTGATGAGTCATTTTTGTGCATCTAAGGAACTTAAAAAAAACAAAAGGTCGTTTGAGCATCGTGCACACATGAGTGAGATCAATTCATGTAGTAGATGAGAAGGTTTGATTCAGCTTCTGTAGATTTGCGCAGAACTAGTGCATGCTAGTCTAGTTTATCACTATTTATAAGGTGAGAAAAAAAAATCTAGTTGAAGAATGATGTAAGTTTATGCATAACTTGTCTTCTTTTTCGTTATTTGATAATAGTTAATTAATTTACCTTTGCTCTGTTTGTGGATTTGAAATTGAAAGATGTTGTGTGGATATATTTTGTTGTGTGGATTTGGAATTGGAAGAAGTTGTGTGGATATATTCTGTTGTTGTGGTTTTGGAGATAGTTTAGGAGTGTGGTATGTTGTGTTGATGATGTTTGAGAGGTGATGGCAAAGAATATGATGTGTTTTGGAGGTTGAACTTGGCATTTCCTACATTATAATCATATTTGTGTGTTTTGTTGTTGTCTTTCCTGCATGTACATGTTTTCTCATCAATTATGGTAGTTTGTGCATTGTTTCCTACATATAATACATATTTGGAGGTATTGTTATGTTGTTTTCTGTATTGTGGCATTTTCATGTTATTTTTCATTTATATGCATTATAAGTGTTTACTTTGCATTTTAGCAGTTTTTGTGAATTTTGGACTCATATGACAATATGTTATGCATTGTTATGTTGTATTATGCATTGTCGTAGTTTTCTCTGCATTTTGGTAGTTTTCCTACAATCTCCAACTCATATGATGGATATGCCATGCATTATTGGTTGTCTTTTCTGCATTTTTGACCTTTTATCTAAATTTTGCTTGCATTTTGACTTAAATTTTGCCTTATATATGTTATTATTAAAGGGGAGCACTGCGCGGTGAAGGCGCAATGACCCGGATCAGCTCCTAGGCGCGCGACCGTCGCGTGGGAAAACTACGGTCATCACACGGACTATGCGAAAAACTCCTAAAATACCAAGACATGTACATATACATATTTCAAAAAATTTAAATATTTTAAAACATAAATACAAAGTTAAGAAGTCATACTTCTTCAAGTTTGTTATTCGAAAAGCAAGTCAATCTCCTTTCTTGTCTCTAAGTGTATCCACACATCGAATTGGCAAAGACGATTCCAGTTTCATGATGGAGTTTCTTAGTTATGTGTATTAGCTTCACCAAATTAACACTAGTTTTTCTACACTAGAAAACCTAGCTAATTCAATAAGAATATAAGAGAAATAAAACCCTTTTAGTCTCTCTTGTTTCTTTCTTATTTCTTTTCTCTTTTTTGCTTCTTTCTCCATTTTTGTTCTATGTTCAAAACAAAGCACAAATTTTACTCAATGCAAGAAGGATGGCATCCAAGACTTAACCCTTAAATCTTGTTTTATCAAATCCAAATTGAATCAAATTCACCTTTTGTGTTCCATACATGTAACACCACATGCCTTTTAATTCATTAATTGAATAAATCCATGCCATGTGTCAAGCTATGATAGGTGTATTTAATTAATATTAATCAAATTAATGTAATAATATAATATATTAAAGCAAGAGAGAGAAAGATACATAAATTATATTATTGCTTTAATAATATAATATGTAACTATAATATAAATATCTTATATTATTATTTTAATAATATAATAAGTAATGATTACTTTAGATATTTATATATATATATAACTTTAATATATAATAAGTAGTAATCATTACCATTTTGATATTTATTATTATATTAATATAAAATATATTTGTTTACTTTATAATTACTTTAATCAATATTATAGTATTAAATCTCAACCATTGATTTAAAATGAATGGACAAGATTTAATAAAAAGCTTAACACTTGGCAACATCACGTAGTGCTACTTGTCAACTAAGGAACCATTTGATTAAATAATATTTAAATAATCAATAATGAATAAACTTATTTATTTATTAATATCTTTATATCAAATAAATCCGTAAATCATATTTACGTTATCCCATAGATTACTAAAATATTTTCCACGCATACAGGTGATAACGCGTCCTAGCCGAAAAATTTATTCTTTATAATAAAGAATCAAATTATTATCCGATCAAAGTATGAGACCAATATCATTAACTAATTAATTATTATTGTATAATAACAATTACCATCATCATCGAGTAACCGACTAATGTATGTGACCCTCTAGGTTCATTGTGAGTTGGACATGGATAGACACTAACTATTTGGTATCTCTTTGATACAACTCTTTATAACCAAAGTTATCAATTATCATAAATGACCTTTAGTAAGATGTCATGGCCCACAGACACAGATGAATGAGTATCAGATAAACTCATATAGTCGTACGTGTATTTAGTAAAGTCCATTTGCTGTTGACTCCCAATCAAAACCTTATTCATATATAGAATTCATATATCCATAAAATACATTTTCGGACATACATACTTTGGCCAAAGACTTTATTCCCTAGTATGACAGTTCCACCTAAGATCTTTAGCTCCAACATCTGAGCTAGTAGATTCCATCTTGGTTATCACCTTTCTTGATACACTTAAACACATTGTCAGCAAGCTTCTTTCACTAAGCATGGCTAGCCCGATGCAATATACACAAGTGAACGATGTGCCTCAGCGTAGAGGGCAGTCATGACACCTCAAATCATATGACTAGTGGTACACTAGTACAGCCGTGTGACGTATCATTGACTGTGGATAATTATCTATGTGATTCGTCACGTTTGGTCATGCTCAGTAACACGTTCACTAATGTATTACCCATGTTTATGCTTTTGTGACATGAGACTCGTTACCCAACTATTAGTATCCAATACTAACCCTTGGCAGCTTTAAATATACCAGTCATGCAATGTTATATTCGCATATGACATTACCTCAACTAGGAACTGATTCAGATATACTTAAATCAGAGACTCTGTACTCATATCTATAACTCTTTGCAAATAGAGTCTTGACATCATAATACATCATAGGATCTAATTCTATATTTTATATATAATATAAATTAACAATTGAATATGAAAAATGATATATAAAAGCCATTTTATTAATCATAAACAAATTTACAATTAATTACAAAAATATATATAATAAGGAATTATATCCCTGAACCATATTACATGATTGGTTCTAGCGCATATCCCCAATAATTATATACTTGTTTTATACATTTTTCCTGTTATTCTATAGTTTGCATGCCTTATTTGCATTATATTGCCAATTTTTTGGAATTTGTACATATTGGTTAGTCTTATTGGCAATTTTTCTACATTTTTCATGCATTTTGCGCAGTTTTTTCATGCATTTGGTAGTTTTTTTTCTTTTTTTTTTTTTTTTGCATTTTTCATGCATAGGATGCATATTTTTTGCATTGGTGTTATAACTAATGTATTTTAGGAGTTTTTCATGTTTTTTTCATGCATTTTGTGCAGTTTTCTGCATTTTGTTCAGTTTTTCTTCATTTTCCATGCATATTTTATGCGATGTTGCTATTTTTCATGCATTGTGGCAATTTTTCTTCATTTTCCATGCATAGGATGCATATTTTAGCATTTTTGCTATAACTAATGCATTTTGGGAGTTTTTCTTGCACTGTGGCAGTTTTTATTAGTCAATTCCTATGTTGTGATTGATAGCATATAAATGCATATTTGGATATATTGTGGGAGAGGTAATGGCAAGAAGCCGACATGGTAACCTAATGGTGGATTTTAGTTGACATATATGCCTATGTAAGTTCTATGCTCTTTTATCATTTGTTATAAAACATTATTTGCTGGGTTTTACAACATTGTTTTTTTCTTTCAGTAGAGTTATTTCAAAGAAACGTGGCAGAGGATCCAACCAAACAAGCAATAGCTAGAGACTTTCAGCTGAGGATTCGAGGTTACACGGAACGTCATAGGTGAGAATATGTTCAATGGAGAGATTGCAGAGGGCCTGACGAGTTGGTTCAATGTGGAAGTAGTATACTTCCTCGTCAATGTGGCGTAGTAACACTGGTATTGCTACCGTTGACTTGCTGAGATGACAAATCACCATATACGATTCTTACAGCTCTACCACCCAAGATGACTACATCGAGAGTCACATAAGATTGTGAGATGTTACATCATTGTTGAGGGAGATAAGCTTTTATGCACATAGAGAAGATTTGCTAGCTCACGGCTTAGCTATGTGACATCTTGTTTACATGAGGGGTTGCCTCAACAAGATACACATAAGAGAAACTATAGTCTTTTCATCTTGATTTTGGGCCATCTAATGCCAAGTGTCTGAAGAAGAAGATGACCTTGAGTTTATAGACTAAGTGTTTGTGGTAGATTATGTTATATATCATTGATGTTATATGATATGCTTTATCTATATTTTCATTATGTACCATTGATGTTATGTTATGCATTTGTATATGTAAACCTTATTCTTCGAACATAAGGTTAAAGTAGTCATTGTATGACATACATTTTCACAAATGCATGGTTCATAGATAATTGACACATTATCAATGCTTAGTTGAGCTTAAATCAGCTCAAGGTATGAGATTTAGTAAATTGAGTACTTTGGTTGAACATAAATTGAGTTACTGTATATTACCCTACGCTTATGCATTCGGTGATCTTGCTAGCTAGTTAGTGAGTAGGGTTAAGGGGTAACGCCCTTGTGGGGGGTGCAGGAGGCGGAGCCCCAGTAAAGAAAATAAAATTGTTTATATAAAATATGTGGTTTTAGCTTAAAATTTCTGTGAAAAATATGTTTTTGAGCAGGAAGTATCAATATATGGGATTAAGAGGATCGATACATGTACCAAAATATCGATACCTTAAGGATGCAAGTTGATATTTGATGAAGGGATCAATACCTTCATGAAAGGTATTTATACCTTACAAGTCAGAGAATTTGAAAAAAATTACAAGATGAACCAGATTGATACCTTTATCAAAGGTATCGATATATAGCAAGTCAGAGCGTTTGAAAATAATTACATGCTAAACCAAATCAATACCTTCATTAAAGCTATCGTTATATTGCAAAGGGATCGATGCATGAAGGCAAATGTATTGATACTCGAGATCGAAAGAATTTCTGAATTTTAATTTTAATGAATGGATCGATACCTAATCCAAAAGGATCGATACCTAGTCTAAAAGGAACAATACCCAATCCAAATATCAATACATGTTGCAAATCTAGGTAAAAATTTATCGGATAGTTTTAAAAATTCTAAAACTTTTTAAAGGCAATTTGTTCCTTTTGCCCGTTTTTATATAAACCCATAAGGAGGATTAACTCCCTATCATTCTTCATTTTTGTTTCACCATCTCTCTTTCTCTTTCTCGATTCTAGCCGAATATTAGTGTTAATGCAGCAAAAATCCTCCTTTAGATTCTATGTACCAACAATGATCTTCTTCTTCTTGCTATTAGCTACCTGCTAAACCTACGATCACAACTCTCTCTTAAAACATAAAGTAAAATCCAAAATTAAGCAACATGTATGCCCTAGGATAGTTTTATGATCCATACCTGATTATCTTTGGTCTCTTTTTATAGGTTGCCTTACATCTCTCAAGTTTAGTAGAATTCATTGGAACCTGAAATGAGAATCCCAATGGTATTTTAATTCTACAAATCGAGTAGATTCTATTTTAAGCATCAACTTTCCGAATTTTATGGAATTTATAGGCTTTTTCACAGAATATTTCTATTAATCTAAGAATCCTTATTATGGAATGATTCGAAAAGAAATTTGGGAAGGAAACAAATCTTACTTTGGCACATAATTGTTAAGAGGTCTCATAAGTCTTTAAGGACTTATTTCTCTGCATGAAGTAAACTCAGCTTATGTATCCAAAACCTTTGTTTGTCGTGCTCAAGACCTTCGTAGAGAGAGACTCGTTAAAATTGAGACCTTTTATCTGACCTTGGAGGTCTCGGCCTTTATTTCACCTAGGGTCCTTATTATCCCTTTGTACTTTGTCATTGGCTTGAGCCTCTTACTCATTAGGCCTCAATTATGATTAAAGCCCTATACCCAACATCAAGCCCCTTAGTTTTAGTAAAAAATAATTATTTTTGATAAAAACTAATTACACCAAATTTAAAAGACGCGTCCATCCACCGAGTATAAATGCATTACTTAAAATCTGTTAAACTATTATACGTGGTAGATTGTGGTTGGTTATTCGGATCACGGCGCTTCGGTCCTTAAGAGATCATGCCGATTTTAATGATGGTCGCCTTCTTTCTCATTAATGGGGGATGTCTTCTCAGCTTCTCTTTTGACGTGGCGTCATCTTATCCTTTGATCCATAACGCATATCGACGGTTGAGGTTTCTCTTTTTCTTTAAATACTCATTTCTTTCATTTTTTCCATCCTTTTTGTCTTAATTTTAAGCTGTTATTTTCCTAGCACTTCTAGCAGTTTTAACAAACTTCAAGCTTCAATTTAAAGATTTTGAGCTCTTTCTTCTCCAACAACAAGAAGTAAGTCCCTTTTTCTCTTTCTTGTTTGTTATTTGTTGGATTTGTGGTATTATTGTTTGGTTACAATGATTGGTAGATAATTTCCTAGGATTAGAGACCATAAGTGTAAACTTTGTAAGTTATTGATAATCTTGGAGCAGCTTATGATTGCCTTATTTTTTCATATGAACAGAGATGGATTCTGTTGATAATGTCGCTGCTTCCAGGGGAGATAACTTTGAAGGAGAGATAACCATTGTCCCTGTTCCTGCTCCTATCTTGGCCAAATAGAACTCAATGCCATATGAAGTAGACTGGTGTCCTTTAAGTACTAGAGAGTCAGACTTAGATGTTTATTTTATAATGTATAATATTCATGAAGGGATTTATCTTAGGGTTCTTAAGGTAAACGAACTACTTAGTTGCCCCATAAAGGTGAAATCGCTTTCAATGAGGAATTATTTCACCTAAGAGTTAGACTCTCTATCCAACCTTACTTTACCCAAATTCTTACTTCCTCATAATCCCTCTATACCAATTGAATCTGAATAGTTGGAGGATTTTAAGTAGTCTGTTTGTCTTATGGCATCAGATTTCTATTCTTGACCCTTCTCTTGAGGAGATTGAGTACATGTACATACAAAAAAAAAACAAAGAGCCCAGGTTGGTATTACCTTCAAAACCGTCCCAATAAACATAACAATATTATTGGTAAACCTTCAACTAACAAAAATTATAAGAACAAGTGGTTCTTTGTCAGTGGAGATTAGAACCTTAACCTTGACATTTAGATGCTGAGACTATTCGATGAGGCGATCACCTAAAGTGACTTATCTAAGTTAGATCTCCATAGTCAAGAAAGGGGGAGGATGGCTAGGTCATCAACTCTGACCAGAAAATTTTGCTCTCGAATGACAACCTGATTTTGTCTAGTCTCGTGGGCTTCTGTGTGCTCAATGGTTAATTGCCTTAAGAAAAAGAAGCCCAAAAGAGTAAACATCGCATTCTTACTTGTTCATTCATTCAAACTTAATTGTCTAACCTCGGAGTGGTTTATTTTATAAGAGAAATGGCTTCTAGAGATAATGTTCCAGACCCGTTCAAGGTGTTGTAGCGCTTAGCTAAAGGCAAAAAGGCTGCAAAGACCTCTAAGCCTCCCAAGGCTGCCTCAAAGGGCCCAACCAGGGCCTCGGCCTCTTCAAGTGCTGCACCGCTCCTCAAAACTAGTAAAACCTCAGGCTCCTAGTAAATGGGTGTTGATCCAAGATGCTCCTGCACCATCTTCTTTTGCTCCCTAAGCGAACAAGGGTAAGAGGAAGAGAAAAGCCACAGTAGATGTAAGCATGGAGAGGTCTTAGAAGAAGAAACAAATGTTTGGCTAGTTTGATTAAAAAAAAAGACTAGTCGAAACACCTGAGCTTCTTCCTGAGGACCTGCCTGCGAGAAAGATGAAGTTTTTTGCACACTTCCTTCCTTGCATAAATCACTAAGCCTAGAGCATCAGCCTTAAATATGTCGAGGATCTCGTTGGGCTTTCTAAAAAGACATTGTTGAACTACCAATTGAAGTGGTTGGGTTGGGTGAGTTGATCTCCTTAATCTTATAGAAGATAAGTTTCCTTTAACTTTGCTTCTAACCATTTTGTGTTGAAGATTTTCAGCTTCAATATATAACCGTGCTAAAGAACAAGGTGCTCTTGCAGAGGATTTCTCTAAGGCTTCAAAGACTGAAAAGAAAGCCGAGAAGGCTGAGAAGAACTTGGTCTTGGAAAGGACCAAGTTCAAATATGACTTGGGGAAGTAAGCTCGGAAGTGAGAGGGGCTCCAACTCAAGTCGACTATGGGAGAGTCTTCTTTTGCTGAGGTCAATAAGAAGTAGAGTGTTATGGAGACAAAGCTCAGTAACCTAATACAGGAGGGTCAAAGGAGCCTTCAGGATTTCAATAAGAAGTATGATAACTCTATTTTTATAGTATTATTTTATCTATTTAAACTTGAATTTTGACTTATATATTGTTGATTTTATTTTTATTAAATAAATTATTACATCTCTTTGTATTTTTCATCTTTCAGGATAAAATTGATGGAAAACGGATATTAATGAATAAATGAGTTTATTCATTATTGATTAAATAAATGTTATT
>JAXCLQ010034291.1:0-24580 GCA_035584115.1 Cedrela odorata | reverse complement strand
ATGCATTAATGTATGTATATATATGTATTAAAGGAATGCATGCATATGATCAAAGATATGCATTCTGCCGACTTAAATACTATGACTCATCCTTTTTGCATTAATCTCATTTGATATTTTGGAGTCGGTGGATTGATTTGATGAAAAAGATAGCTTAATTGTTAAGCCTGCATATATATATATATATATATATAGACATACACACAGTATACTTAGAATTTTTTTTTTCTTCTTCTCTGTTTTCTTCAAAAACAGAAAGCTTCTTCTTCTCCTTTACAACAATCTGCTTAAGGAAGTGAGATTGTGAAAGCTTGGTTGTAAACCATAGCAAAGACAGAAGTGGGAAGCAAGCTTTGGCTATGAACCAAAGTTTGAACAGAAGAGAGAGAAAGAGAAATCGTAGAGAGAGAAAGGGTGGTGAGCTTGTTAAAGCTCAAACCAGCACATGTCAATCCCAAACTAGCTGGAACCAGCTTCATCTCACCGACGTGTGGACCACCTGAGGCAGTAAGGCAGCTACTGTTTCGAATTGCAAGACTAAAGATTAGTTTCTTTGATTTTGTTTACGAAACAGGGCATATTTGTACACTGAAATACACATGCATGCACATAGAGATCGTAAGGGAGTTTGTTCCGCAAGTTTGTAATGACAATCAAGACTATCCTGCGGCGGTTGTGTGCCCGAAACTTCATTTCGTGTATTGCACTTCCACTGCACATGGAAAACAAAGCATGCTTATGCTCACTGTTCCGTTCACTAGGTACAACAAAAATTCAACTCATTTGAATCACAAGCAAGAATTAAAGGCATACATTGAAATATCACAAATGTGCATAATACCAACAATCAGTTCCACCCTAAACCCTATACTAGTTATTGTAAACCTGTCATTTTTTCAGTTCCGCCAACACAAGGGCGACTAACAATTTCAGATAACAAGCAAATTGACTACTAAGTTCTTCCACTCGGAAATTAATAGGATTCAGTGGACCTAAGTGTTTCTGATTTCTTCTCCTTGGACTGACTGCTCATGATGGATCAGATGCACAAGCAGACAGAAAAACGACTCCAAATTTTCAACCTAGTATCAGCACTTCATTTTTGACTTCACAAATAAACGACAAAAACAATCCATTACAAAATATGAAGCACTGTGAATTATGTTTTTGCACATGTACCTACAAAAGTACAGACCAAAGCACAATGTTGACATATTACGGAAAATAAGAACTTTACCTTGCATATAGCAATGAGATCATCTAGTGTATTGTTAATCAATTTGAGGGCAGCATTGACTTTCTTGAACCGTGGTGAAATGTCTTTCCAAATAGGGATCTCCCACACTGGAATTGGTGCAACACTTCTATCTTCTGCTTCTTTTAATACTGTGCAAACGGCCTGCTCTAACCAGCACAGAGAAGCAAAAAGTTGTAAAGCTTTGGAATGAAATCAACTTCAAAAGAACATCAATCAAGATCATTGAAAATAAATCTGGAAATAGGTTCAGCAACTACGAGATAATACCTCAACTATGCCAGCATCATTTGTCAGTGAATCAAAATCATAATTAAATACTGGCTTGCCAATGACATTCAATGTCAAATGAGAGAAAAGAGACTCCATCTCTAAGTCTTTCCCCTCAGATGCAGCAGCATCCAAATTCTTGAAAAACCTATCTGTTGCTTGTCGGAATAGGCTAATCATAGCTTCTACATACTGCAGATAAAATAAATATAAAACCAATGTGAAAAAAGGTCAATGCAAAAGAAGGGAAGAGATATTTAGGCATATGGCTGACTTGTTGAGCCACTTACCAAACGATGTCCTTTTGTTTGATAAATACTTCGTCAAATACATTTCATATTTAGTGTATATTTTTGTTTTTTTATTTTATGCAAAGCAACAATTCTGTCCTTATTGCTTACTGTTTGTTATAACCAATGACATTAAGTGCTAGCACCACATTTTTCCTCCTTTCAGTAATATCTGTACCTACAGTATTGAACTAACATATGACTCAATCCTGGGACTTGTGGATGTCAAATCCATGTACAAAAAATGATACCTTTTGTTGCAATGATGGGACTATGGCACGACGTCGAACAGGCCATATCTCCCCATCTGCCGGGATTAATCCCTTCCCCATGACAAAATCTAGAATCTCCGCCAAAATACCTTGGAAATAAATAATGTATCTTCTCAAACACCAAAACTGAAAGTCAAAGGGAAGAACAAGGTATAACAAACTAGCCATGAGCTTACCTTTAAGTATGCCTTTGAATTGTCTTTCAACATATGTTTAGCAATGGAAGGATCGGATACAATAAAAAATGACTGCAAGAGAGAAATCCACAAAGGTCACGTAATAGTTCAATTACATCACTGCCTTCTTCATAATTCACTAAATTTGATTATTCTTAAGAATATCTCAGAATCTCTATTAGAAACACAAACCTTTGGTCCAAATGTCAACCTGAAAATTCCACCATATGTGAGGTAAAGCTCATATAAGGGTATAAAAATGGCATCGCTCCAGATAGCACTAATTTTTGCCTCTAGAATCTTTGGATAGTCTTCATTGGAATCAATCCAATTTAATAGAAATTCCAAAACACCACGCGAAACGCCAAATTTAGACAAACCATACTTCAATTGTGAAGGAAAACTACGTCCAAAAACCAATAGCAAATTCAAATTCAAATTCACCTAAGACATTCACATACTTCAAGAGATAAATGTACATATTATTTTAGTGCAGATGAACCTAAAAAGGAGATATAGCTTTCATTCAAAGCCTACTTATATGATATTTTACATCTAGAAATCCAAAATCGTGAAAATTATAATCATATATAAATATGTTTATTTTCTTGCTAAACACAGCCAGCTGCTCCTTAATTTATGCTTCAACAGCTGCAATAAAAGTTTTGTTTTGTTAAGAAAAATAATCTCTTCTTCATGAAAATCTAAACGTACCCAAGTAGGGTTTTTTTATTTTTCTTTTGAATAAACTAAACACATAACTTATTAAATAATTCCAATCAAAGCAAATCCAGAACTTGAAAACTAAAACTAAGATCCAGAAATTGAAAACTAAAACTAAGTGTTGGGTAAACCGCCCATAAAGTAATTAGGATCCAATGCAGTATAGAATCAGATCTAAAGGCACTAACCAGAAAATAACAAGGACTCCAGATATAGTAAGGGATAAGACGTCCTAAAGTCAGACCTCAGGAGTAAATAGAGTCGAGACCTCTTAAACTCACATTGAGAGTCTCGAGCTAGAACCTCATTCTTAAATCTCTTCAAAGATTGAAGAGATCTCAGGTATAGGACACTTTGAACTCATCTCAGGTAAATTAAGAAATTTTAAGTAGTGACTTTCGATACTTTTTCATAACTACGCATTAAGCGAATATTTTGTTTTTTCCCAGATTCTACTAGATTTTCTTATAGGAAGGATCCTTAACCTAATAAAGTTATTCCATAATAAAGATACCGTAGAATTCTTCTAAATTTGAGAGACATGAATATCTATAAAAGCAGGCCAAGGATGAATAGGTACGCCTTATGAAACTCTGGTATTAAGAGCTTATATTCTCCTTCTTCTTTCTCTCATAATATAAAGTAAAACCCTGACTTAAGCATCAGAAGATTTTAGCTGAATAATCGGCTTTTACCCCCAAGAATTTCGTTGTGATCTCAAGTTAAGCAGTTAGTCAAGAAAGAAAAAGAAAATTGGTGCTGGTGCACATAATTTAAAAGAGGATTTTTGTTGCATCAACACTAAGCATACCCAGATTTCTCAATAGTAAATTAACCAGAAGCAATACGAGCAGACAACGCAATGTGTCTTTTCTCTTCAAGAAGCTGATTTACCTTCTTCACACCATCCTTAGTTGGCTCAGGCTCTCTCCCATTTGAAGAAGCACAGGTTATTGTACCAAATTTAGCAATTCTTTCAACCGAAAAAAAAATACTAAAAGAAAGAAAAAAATCAGAAGACCAACTCTATAATTTTAAGTACTAACTGAAAATCTCATAATAAAGAACAAGAACTGGACCATTTAGTTTAGTTGATTTTAATAAGTTAGTGCGAAGATTGATAGAGGAAGTGAGTTGAGGTAGAGGGAAATGAGCAGCCATAGTATAGGACTGCCTGCAAAAGCAAGAACTTTTCAACTTTTTTGAAGGGATCATTGTTTGTGTTATAGAAAGAGTTGATAATGCAACAAGAATGTGGGCGGTCTGAACCACTAAAAAACAAGTGGGGAATCTTTGCTGTTCAACCAGTTGGATACCATGTCACAAAACAACCAACCAAGTTATGTAAATTATTTATGGGTTTTTTATAAAATAGTTTATTTCATAAGTCAAAAATTATTTATATCTTAAATAAAAAATTAAATTTTTTATTAAAATGTCCCTGTTTATAATGTTTGACCAAAAACATCTACTAAATATCGAGAATATTGATATTTGGCCAAAAATATCTACCAAATATTAAGAATCTTTACATTTAACTTAGAATTTCTATCAAGAGTCAAGATTCTCCATGTTTGTAAAAATACTCGACCAAACGTTGAGAATTCTAAATTATAATACAAAATTTTAAGTATTTCTTTATGTCGATTGTAAACTTTGTTCTTCGAACATAAGGATAAAACAATCATTGTATGAATTTCATTTTCACACATGCATTGTTCATGGTTAATTGACATATTATTGATGCTTGGCTGAGTTTAAGTCAGCTCATGGTATGGAATTGAATATATTGAGTATTATGGATTTAGCATAAATAGAATTTTTTGTATGTCACCTTACACTAACACATATAGCGATCTCACTAGCCGGTTAGTAAGCGAGATTAAAAAGCAATGCCCTTACAAGGGAGCAAGTTAATACCCGCTGAAGGTATTGATACCTTCATAGAAAGTATCGATACTCTACAAGTTAGAGAGTTCGAAAATATTTACAAGATGAACCAAATCGATACTTTCCTAAAAAGTATTGATACATTACAAAGGGGTCAATACATGGAGGCAAAGTATCGATACTCGGGATCGAAGAAATTTTTAGAATCGAATTTTAATGAACGGGTCAATTCAAGATTTCAAAGTATCGACATATTCATAAAACGGGTCGATACTGAGTTTAAACGTACAGACACTTTTTGCTAATCTAAGTAAAGTTCGACTTGTAGTTTAGGAATTTTCGAGATTTCTTAAGGACATTTTGGTCTTTTCGCCCAATTATATATATACCCATGAGGGGGATTAACTCCTAGTATTTCTTCATTCGTATTACTCTCCCTCTTTCTAGAAAATATTTTTCTCTCTCTATCACTCTTTACTCTTAAGATTTCTTCAAATCCTTAACTTATTCTTACAAATTTCTATTACCAAGTGATTACCTATCATTCACTCTTCAATTTGATACCACTTTGGACTAGAAACAACAAAAGGAAGCAAGGAAGAAAAACTAAGATTTCAAAGAGATTTGAGGATTTTCCTTTTAATCAACAATCAAGTGTCTCTATGGACTTTACAGCTTACCAATAAGTTTATTAACATGTTATAGGTTTGATTTTAAGATTTTAGAATATGTTGGAACTTAAGGATTTACTATTCATTTAAGATTTCTATTGATTTTTGCATAAGAAATGGTAAATTGTGTTATATTACGTTATTTGGAGTATTTAATAGTTAAATATGTGATAGGTAACTTTTGCAATGTGGATTTTAATATTTGGCATAATATGAGAACTTGGTTTGGAATATATATGCAATATCCCAAAATTTAAGCCAATGGCACTTTAGTCATTTTACATACGAGGGGCAATTTTATCATTTTGTAAATGTTTACCGAACTAATAACTCTGTATTAATATTTAATTAGCTATTAGGAGTGATTTGATAATAATTTGTTAAGTTTAAAGAATTTTCCCTTAAGACTCTATCCGCACACTTAACCTTCAATTAAAAACTGATATTTATTAAAAAATCTGATTGATAAACAACTTGTTGCTATTGAAATAGGACTCAAAGACGATCTATATGAATCAAATTTGAATTAAATCCTAAGTCAGATGCGAGAGAATCGAAGCTTGGAACACAACATATGTGAAAGAAGATAACAAATGACATATTTACTCTTTTCAATTTTATTTCTCTTCATTCTTTTTTAATTTTTTTAGGGGCAAATAAGTTATTTTATCACATTTTAATTAATATTTGAGCTAGGCAAAAAGCAAAAACATATCATTTTCTTTTTCTTCCCGTAAACTCCTTTTATTCATCCGTTTTAATTTTTCTTCAATTTTCTCCCAATTACTCATTTTATAACCTATTAAAATCTCATTTCTTACTGCTAATCACATGTACTTAATACAGGCTTCATTCTAGAAATTTCGTTTGAGCGATTTGGTCAATGATTAAGCCGGGAGGAGAGTAGAGTTACTATTTATAATTAGAGATTTTTCGTAATTAATTGCGATTTAGACGTTTTAAGGTTAAATTAACTCCTCGATATAATTCTCAGTACTGTTGTTATCGTATTTTTGTATTTCAAATAAATTTTCAATAATAGTCACTATTCATTACAAAAATTTTTTCAATCATACTTGTTTAGGCTAGAATTAAATCGATTAACTATTAGATTATGTGAAATTAAATTTTATCGGAAGATATGAATAATAGTAGTAATGTTCGTGCTTAATTTAAATTTCAAAATGATATATTATCTTACGGAATTGGTTTAATAATAGTGAGGTAAGCATAATCGATACATCGGGTATTAATTTTTAGATTTAGATTGTCATATTACTTTTCCATACATTTAACCTCATGTACCAATGCTACATTTCATATACAATGCATTACTTTTATTACACAAATCCTACATAATTCAATTTATAAAAGTTATTATGTATACAAATCTATACATGTTACTTAGCAAGCCTACAATTACATATATCCCAAAAACTTCAAATACATCTAGTACCCTCGTTTGCGTACTTGGTCACTCTTATGTGATATTATCTGTAAAATAAAATTTTTATAATAAAGAGTGAGATATAATTTCAGTATGCAAATCATACATGTTTTAATGTCAATGTAATACAAAATATAAAAGTTTAAATAATTAAAGCATTTTTAAACTTTTCCAAATCAAATAGAATTTATTCATAATATAAACACATTCAAAACGGCTTAGTCGGTTAGCGTTACCTGCACCCATAGTGACTCAGTTTCAAAACATAATTATGTGTTCCGCATGTAGCAGTCATTCTCATACCCATATAATAGAAATGCGTGCAATGCTTTAAACATAATTCTTATTAGTCTGCAACCCTTGCATTTAACAAGAGACCCGTCTAGGTTAAAATAGCATAATTAATGACTAAGCCATAAATACATTCTTATTCAAACATTTCACACATTGACAACATTTTATATTTATTTTCTAAATGCAATATCGGCGTACCAATATGTTAAAATCACATTTTCATCATAACATCGAATATCGCATAATTTTAAAACATCAAAATGCATGCGCGATCTACTTACTTTTGTTCCCGCTCTTGCCGAATATGTTCTTATATTTATGTTGCATATTTAAAAATAAATTAACACAATTTATTTCAGTCACACATTTATACTCGTTGCTACATTCCTATGACATTCACATTTCCCAAATTCAACACTTTATGAATTCCTACAATACCTTTATCATCATATTAGCTTCATTCTATTATTTCGTATATACCTTTACATACATATGCATAAATATGTGTATTACAATAATTTTTTAAAAAACACTTTTGGCATAAAATTACTGAAATTAGTCAAATATTGTCGTTTTCCAACAACACCGACATTATCATATTTTGAAACACTGCCAATTATCACACACAAACTCAGCCCACCGAAAATTGCCGAGATCATCATTAAATTTTCTACCAATTAGCATAATATCAATTTCTCGTTTAAAATACTATATAATATTAACACAATACCATTTCTAATTTCCACACTTCAATTAATCATTAATAATTCCTACTACAATTTAGTACTAATAATATTAATTTATCTATAACTAATTTTCTACTACAATGAGGTATTAAAACATGAATTTGTTCATTTTTAATTCCTATTACAATTTACCCATGACCTACACATGTTCTAATTTCCACCAATTTTGACCATTATCACAACATAATAAATAAACTTCCACCAATTTTCATTATTATAACCACATGATAATAAAACTCTCAGCAATTTACACAATTACAACCACATGATAATAACAATATTCATTTTAAACACATATAGAATATTATTCATATCTAACTCTCTAAATTATAACTTAAACTAATAATATAAATTCTAATAATATTCTAAATTTAGTAAACGTAAGAACATCATATTTCACATCAAATAACATTTGAAAACTCACTAAGAGAATAAAAGTCCTTTCTCTTTTCCTTTCTTTCCCTTCCTTCCTCTTTTCCTTTCTTTCTTCACCGTTTCTCTCTTCTCACATCCATGTGTTTGCATTGACTCTTCATGATGCTCTATCATCAAATGCGGTTATGATAGGTATTCTTTCTATTAAGTCTCTTGATGTTTGAATTCTATTTGACCCAGGGGAACTCATTCTTTTATTTCTCCATACTTTGCATACCTCTAGGCAAAGAGATTAGAACCCTAAATTCACCTTTAGCTGTGTTTACTCTCATGGGAAGTGCGATATTAGCTTCTATGATTATAGAATCTTGTGCCATTTCTGTTGGAGAGAATGAATATCTTATTAATCTAATCCTCTTAGAGATTTTAGATTTCGATGTGATTTTAGGTATAGACTGGTTATTCAAATATCATGTAATAGTAGATTGTAGGAAGAAAATTGTCACTTTTTATATTCCAAATAATCTAGTCTTTGAAGTTTAGGGCGATAGGAATAAAGTCCCTAGTAACTTGATCTCGACTATCGATATAGGTAGACTACTCAGTAAGGTATATACTAGGTACTTAGCTTTATTTAGGATATTGATGATAATAAAGTGAATCCAGCGCATGTTCTAGAGAGTTTTTGGATATTCTTGAATAGTTACCTAGACTACTTCAAGAAAGAGAGATCGAGTTCAATATCGACCTTTTTCAAGAAACTCAGCCAATTTCGATTCCCCCATATCGAATGGCACCAACTGTATTGAAGGAATTAAAGGTACAACTTCAAGATTTGATGGATAAGGGATTTATACGCCCAAGTACATCTTGTTGGGGTGCTCCAGTTGTATTTGTTAAGAAGAAAGATGGATCTTTATGATTATGCATTGATTATAGACAACTGAATAAGGCTACCATTAAGAACAAGTACCCTTTGCCGATGATAGATGACTTATTTGATCAACTAAAGAGAGCTCGGTGCTTTTTAAAGATAAATCTATATTCTGGGTATCATCAGCTCAGAATTAAGGATGAAGACATCTCGAGATTACTTTTCGTATCAATATGGGCATTATGAATTTTTGGTGATGTCTTTTGGACTAACTAATGCTTCTACCGCCTTTATGGACCTAATGAACTGAGTCTTCAAGCATTTTCTGGACCAATTCGTAATAGTCTTTATTAATGACATTTTGGTGTATTCTTTGAATCACCAAGAGCACGAAAGGCATCTTCGTATTGTTCTTCAAATTCTTAAAGAACACAAGCTGTATGCAAAGTTCTCTAAGTGTGAGTTCTAGTTATCGGAGGTGGCTTTCTTGGGTCACATCATAACAGAGAAATGAATTTGCGTTGATCCTAAGAAGATTGAGTCAGTGGAGAAATGGCCTTGCTCAACTAGTTCGATGGAAATCAGAAGCTTTTGAAGCTCAACAGGGTATTATCGAAGGTTTGTAGAGAATTTTTTCCAAATTGCAGCACTTTTGACTCAGCTCACTTAAAAAGACATAAAGTTTGTATGGTCGAATGCCTGTAAGGAAGCTTTTCAGAAGCTTAAAAACTGTTTAACTTCAACACCTATCCTTACATTATCCTCTGATGGCAGTGGATTTAATGTGTATTGTGATGCCCCTAGGGTAGTTCTTGGGTATGTATTGATGCAGCGTGGTCGAGTTATAGCTTATGCATTCAGGCAGTTAAAAGGATATGAGCAAAAATATACTACGTACAATCTTAAGTTGGTGACAGTTGTGTTTGCACTAAAGATATGGAGACATTATATTTATATATATATATATATATGTATGTATACACATACACACACACATTATACTTTATATGGAATATGAGACTTGTGTTTCTGACCTTATATTAGCCGTTATTTCAATTTTTACTTAACTATAACCGGGAGACATAAGGGGGAAGTTTTTGTGCTTAGAAAACACATTTTGATTTTTGTTCTGTGGAGGTATCAGTACATGTGAGAAGTAAAGAGCGAAGGGCGGTCTAATATCTGACTTGAAATTTGTACAAATCCTTGCATAATTTTCTGTTTTCACTTGACTCTTTGAAACTATAATTCTTAGATCATAATAGCATGCAGTGGATGTCCAGTTAATATGTTGTATATCTGAAATTGATTTTAACTTTAAATATATTTTATATTGAAACTAAGTTTACTTAAAATTTGTCATTACTTTGAAATTGATTTGATTTATGCTTGTATTATGGTGATGAGGCCGATAGGTCGGATATTGATGTAAAGTCAATGGACTTGTTTATTTACTGTAACTATAGGGAGGTAGCCTATGGACGAACCTATTAAGAGGTTGCATCGGTGAATGGAGCCATAATGGGGCTGTTATAAAGGAAAATGTCTATGGCAAGCCCACTGTGTGTCGTGCATGGATGTGTGGATATAAATACTCTATGAAATGACCTGGTGGCTTAATAGGGATATCTTGGATTTGACGGATATTACGAGGACAGTTGCTCCTGTCACCAAGTGATTACTCGAGACCGACATTAGTAAAATATACGTATGCTTTTATAAATGCATGTTCTACTAAAAATAAATAATTTTATAAAGCATGCGAAATAATTTTCTATTTGATAAGAACTTGTTACATATGGTTTTATGTATGAAAGTTTCATTAAAGGTTTTGAAGTTACCTCGGCCAACATAGCTTTTGAGATAGTATGGCCAGCTCGGTTTAGTTATTTAAACTATATGCAAACCTATAAACTGTTTTCTGGTTATTTGACTAAATAAAATACGTATATATTTTTTAGTATATTATAATGTAATCCCAATATTTGGAATTTGGAAATGCTTATGCATGTATGTATATACATGTGTATTTTATTTATTCACTAAGTATAGTCGTATACTCACCCCTCACCTATTTCAGCTTTCAGGTTACACGCATTAATAATCGCTAGACTTGTGGTAGCCTTTAAGAGCCTTTGGAGCTCTAGTTAGATTTTCTCTCTAACTCACATATGTATTGTCCCACTAGATAGATTTATTTGAAAATTTTAATATATTTGTAAACTAAACGTTTCATGTAATTACTTATGTACGTTCAACCCTAATTATTGAATGTTTTGAATGAATTAATCAATAGTTAATAATGATCCCATAGATGAGAGTTACTATTTTATAACTATGGATATAATTTAGTTTTATAATAAAAGATAATCTTACAAGCTCTCTTGATACATTTAGGGTATATATGGTGTATCATGAGGATTTGTGGCAGTTGTCACGGGTGAACTCCAGGTTCGGGGCGTGACATCGACATTATCAACTATATAATTAAAAATAATTATTATATTAGTATTATATTTTAAAGCAAAAAATTAACCATATATTTTGTTACAATGTGTGCACAAATGAACTAAGTATGTTACGATTTTATTACGCAATTTGAATATTTATATAATTGAAAAAATATTTACATTGGTGTTACTTGTTTAAGGTAAATTAAAAATTTATTGGGAAGAAAACACCAAATGAGAACATTGTGGAAGGTTTCACAGTTAAGTAACTTGTTAATTTGTCAGAAACAAGTAACAATAATGTAAGTATATCATTAATTGTTTAAATATTCAAATGCGTAACACTAATATAATAATTATTTTTAATTGTATGATTGACAATGTTAACATAAAAAATTATTAAAATTTCATATTATAATATGAAATTCTTGAAGTTTGGTAAATATTCTCATCCAACAGTTGAAAATCTCAATGTTTGACCAAAATTATTAAACAAACGTCAAGAATCTCCACATTTAGTCAAGTATTTTTGGCAAAAGTCGATAATCTTGATGTTTGATAGAAACTTTTGGCCAAATATTAATATTCTTGATATTTGATTGATATTCTTAACCAAACGATGAGATTCTAAACGTATGGCAAATGTTATTGGCCAAACATTGTAAAGAGTGATATTCTGGTCCAAACATTGATTTTTGACTAAAATTAAGTTTTATTTTTTTCTTGGGCCATAAATAAATTTGGGTTTCTAAAATGGAGTATTTTATCAAAAGAAAAACACATTATTTTTGTGTATTAACAAATAGATCCCTGAAGTTCAATAAAATAATAAAAATGACACACTTTTCACAATTTTAACAAATAGAGTAGTATCATCGGCTATGCATTACTGCCTATTTATTTGAAATTAAATAAATATTCATATCACATAACAGTACATATGGCAATTTGATTTTTTGTGTTGTATTGTGTCAGTTGTATTTGTGTTATGTTTAAAGAGATCAATCTAAACCCTATTCATTTAATAATTATATTAAGAAATAAAAATTATAACCCGACACAATTATTAAACGATTAAATAAGTTATTATTGTGTCACTAATTTTTACATCTTTTATTTATATTTTAATAATATTTATGGTATTATTTTTTTAAATGTTGATCAATTTTATTTTAAATACAACTAAATATCTTTTAAAAATTAATAAATATACTTTTTTATAAATATGAAAAATATAAAATAAATTTATTAAATCATAAATAAATTAGCATAATATAATTATTTGAACAGTTACTTATATTATAAATGGGTTCACGTGTTGAGAACACTAAACTCAAACTCGATACGATTATTAATCATATCGTATCATATTATTTATTCAATAATCGTGTTATCTTATATTAACCCAAACTCACAAATTTCATGTTGTGTTCATGTTAGGTTAATTGGTCATGTCAAAAATTGTCACATTTACATAACAATGAGCTATTTATTAAAATTCCTAAAGTATATCTTTGTTTGTTATTTTTCCACAATTTAGGGACCTATATGTTATGTCACACCCCGACCTTGGGGTCTACCTGTAACAATTGCCACAGATTCTCATGATATACTCTATGTACCCAGAATATATCAAGAGAGCCTGTAAGATTTTCCTGTAAATCATAAAAATTCTGAAAATAGTTTATAAACATACTTCACATCCATGGGAGCATTATCAAAGAATTAATCTCCATGATCAATTCATCCATAACATGATCAATTAATATAAATTTCAATTTAAAAATCATTTACATATGGTTTGAATAAAATAATAAATTCTTACATAACCATTTAGTTACAATGCTTTACATATATTCAAGAAAATACAAATCCAGTGGACCAAAATCGCATATGTGAGTTAATAAAGAAAAACTTACCCAGAGTGTCATATGCTCTCTACCACTATCACAAGCCTAGTGAATACTAGGGCTCATAACCTGAAAGTTGCAATTGTGAGGAGTGAGTATACAATTATACTAAGTAAATATATACATACATATATACATACAGGCACACGCATTTTTAAATTCTCAGATATTGAGATTTCATTAATATCATGCTCAAAATATATATATATATATATATTTTACAACAAATGACTGTAAAACATATTATAGCTTTGCATTTAATTTAAATAACCAAACCGAACTAGCAATACTTTCTCAACCGCTACCTTGGTTGAGGTAACGTCAAAGTCCATCAGTGAGCATTTTATGCATAAAAACTATATACAATGAATACTTATAAAACAAAAAACTATTTTTCAAGTATTGTAAAATTATTTATTTTACATAAAACATGTCTTTATAAAATTAACCACCTGTCTCACTGATGTTGGCCCTTAGTAGTTACTTGGTGATAAAATGATTATCTTTGTCATATTCGTCAAATCCATGAGATCCTTATTAAGCTACCAAAACTTTCCATAGGATCTTTATAATAGCACATATGTGCTCAGCACACAGTAGGCTTACCATGGTTTTTCCTCTTATACCAGCCCCACTTCAGCTCCACTTACCTATGTGGCCTTTCAACAGGTCCATCCATGGGCTACCTCTCTGTATATACAATAAATAAACTAGTTTACTGGCCATACAACAATATCCGACCTTAACTTTTTCATCACCAATATACATGCACAATTTAAAATAATTCATTTCAAATAATGATTGTAAATCACATAATACATCAGGCCTCCCTAACTATTCAGCATGTATATCCAAACAATTTCAAAACCGCAGACCTATTAACATATTATTCCAACATCAAATTTTAATTATATAAACACATGTTCATTTCTCATTTCACTTTAACATTAGAAAAAACTTATTTAACACACAAGCAATAGATATATGTATAACACACACATATATATTTACATAATTCATGCATGTATAAATTTACTCATAACAAAGGGAGAGTAATCACTCCCACTATGTGTCCTCGTGTCTACTCAGTACTTCACTAGGGTTCTCAGAACCTAGTATCACACATGCATATATTTATAAATTCTAAAATTTAAATAATTAAACTTAAATGCATTAAATGTAATTACACGTGAGAAATGTGGATAAATTTCTTTTATTGATATTGACATATTTATCGAGTCTTAACTAACTAGGTCATTTATTCAATTTCCAACAATGAAACCCCATGGCCATTAATATTCCAAATTTCGCATTTATGTCTTAAACAAATTATGCCCATTCCAAATAATCATTCAACATATATACAATCACTATATACTTTCAATTACCCTAAATTATCACAAAAAGCTAGATTTCCAACATAAATTCTTGGATAAACAGTAATCCTAAATTTCAACATGCTCAAATCCTAAAAATTGAACTTATAATGGTTTAATAGGCTTACCCTTAGCCTGTAGAACTTCGTAGAACCTCAAATCACCAATCAATCATAAAACTCTTAATTTTTGATGAAACCCTAATTTCCTCCTTTGTTTTTCCTTACTATTTCTGGTAAACCCTGTTCTTTGAACATAAGGATAAAGTAGTCATTTGTTTGACATTCCTTTCACACATGCATGGTAATGAATAGTTAACATGCAATCAAGGCTTAGGTGACTAAAGTTAACTCATGTATATAAATTTAATGAATCAAGAAAGTTAAAAATTTACATATATTGGATTTTTGTATAATGCCCTACGCTGATGTATTCGGTGATCTTGCTAACCGGTTAGCAAGCGAGGTTAGGAGGCAATGCTCTTTTAGGGGTCCGGGTGGCGAAGCCCCTAGGAAATATTTTATTTCAATTTAAGTTTTTGTGAGAAAATGGATAATTGGATAGGAAAAATCGATACCTGAGACCAAGGTATCAATATATAAAGAATGTAGATCGATATGTTAAGATTACAGGTTGATACTTGATGAAGGGATCGATACTGTCGTTGATAGGTATCAATACCTTGCAAGTCAGAGACTTGGGAAGAAAAGTATCGATACATTGAAAAAGCAGAGAGTTTGAAAATAATTACAAGAGGAACTAAATCAATACCTTATTCTAAGATATTGATACATGGCAAAATAGAGAGTTCAAAAATATTTACAAGGCAAACCAAATCGAGATCTTTGTCGAGGGTATCAATCTATGGCAAAACAGAGAGTTAGGAAATATTTACATGTTGAACTAGATCGATACCTTCACGAAGGTATCGATCCATTGAAAAGAATGGATCAATACATAAAGGCAAATGTATTGATATTCGAGATCGATGAAAATTCCATAATTAAATTCTTAAGGAATGGATCGATAATCAACCCAAAGGTATCGATGCCTAACCTAAAAGTATCGATACCTGGTCGAAAAGTATTGATACATGACGCTAATCTGGGTGAAATTTAACGAGCAAATTGGTCTTTTTGCCCAATGTTATAAATACCTGAGAGAGTGATTCAACCTCAGAGTGTTCCTCATTCGTTCATTTCTCTCTCTCTTTCTTTTTCTCTTTGATTTCCTTATACATTTCAGCAAATCCTTTAGTATTCTTTCAAATTTGGTTGCTAAGTGATTACCCATCCTTTCTTCATCACTTTGGTATCAATATTAGACTGAAAAATATCAAAGAAGAAAACTGTATTTATATTAGCCGAGGAGGCTAGGATTTGTTTTTTAATATGTATAACCATTGTTTTTCAAATGATTTATAAATGTACGTATATTGATGATGAGGCCGATAAGGCCAATTATTGTTTATTGGCCAGTGGGCCATGTTATTAACTGTATATGTAGAGAGGTAGCCTATGAACGGACCTGTTGAAAGGCCACATAGATGAGTGGGGCTGCAGTGAGGCTTATATAAAGGGGATAGGCTATAGCAAGCTGACTGTGTGCCATACACTTATGTGCGATTTTAGAGACCATATAGAATGTCCTAGTGACTTGATAGGAATCTCATGGATTTTGATGGATTACAAAGACAGTCACTCGTTTCTCCAAGTGACTACTCGTGACCAACATCAGTGAGGTGGCTAATTTTTATAAATGCATGCTTTCTAAGAAAATAAATGATTTTCCAAAGCATGATAATGATTTCCTATTTGATAAACTTTTATTGCATATGGTTGATGCATGAAAAGCCCACTGATGGTTATGGATTTAGTCCTGATTAAGGTAGCGTATTGAGGACATATGGCCAGCCTGATTGATCATGTTTTAGAACTATTGTAGACTAATGAAATGTATTGTGATTATTGATATACATGAACATATATATACATATACATATTTTGAATACATTTTGAAATCAATCCCAATCTCTATATTTGTAAATGCCTGTGTATGTATGTATATCAGTATGTATGTATTTACTCACTGATTACAATTGTATACTCACCCCTCACAATTTCAGCTTTCAGGTTAAGCACATTAGTTCTAGCCGGTCAAGTGGTAGTGATAGAGAGCTTGAGAAGCTCTTGGTATGTTTTCTATTTTGACTCACTTGTATAAATCAGAGTCCACTGGATATGTGTTTTTATTTAAATTTGTAATTCCTAGAGAAATATGTAAAGTATTATATCATAACTAAATGTTATATAATAAATTATTATTTTGTTCAACCTATATGATAAACGAATTTCTATATTGATATTTTTTTTTCTAAACCTACTGTGGATGAATTGATCATGGTGATCAATTCTTTAAGAATATTCCCATAGATGGGAAATATATTTTAAAAATATTTTCAGAAGTGTAAGATGTACAGGTTAGCCTTACAAGCTCTCTTGAACATGGTTTTAAAAATAAATTCTTTTGAAATTATCCAGTAGACAATAAGTGAGTCAAGTAGTAGAAAGTATATGCTATTGTGAATCATATATGAATGAACCTTATTTCTTTTGTAGAATATGCCTCCACGTACATGAAAAGGAAGGGGTAAACCTTGTAGGGTATTGTTATCCAAAGAAGAGGAACCGGCGTATTCCTTACATGTACCCCAAGTTCCTCAACCTGAATAAGCAGCTCTATTTCTACCGCCTGGGATGGAAATGCCAGCTAATGTGCCACCGAAGATGTGGACAGTGTTTATGGCATATTAGAGTGCCCAAAATCAAACTCAAACTCAGCCTGAGCAAGTTCCCTTGGGACAACCACCCAGTGAACCAACTACAGTGCCCCTAATGCCAACTATTTGCACTACTCATGCAGGTCTTGTAGAATCATCTAGACTGATTTATAAGCTTTTTAAGTTAATTAAGGAAGTAAGACAGTTGCGTTGTAAATCTTTTTTTGGAACTTCTGATGCAGTCGTGGCTAATAAATAGATGAGCCTAGTACAACAGAATCTATGGGATATGAGGATCTCAAATGATGATAAGCTGAGAATGCTTGTACAATTGTTGCAGGATAGTGCTGCTACTTGGTGATAGAACATGTTAGCCAGATTTGGGACATAATTGACTTGGTTTGATTTTCTGAAAGAGTTTCAGAACTAGTATTTTACTCATTACCACAACAATCAAAAAAGACAACAGTTCTTGAATATGAGACAGATGGACAAGACTGTGATAGAGTATGAGACCTAGCTAAGAGAGCTGACATAATTTGTTTCAGAGTTTGCCAATGAGGAAACTCTTTGTGTCAAGTTTGAGGCGGGACTGAACTTGGAAATTAGGGATCAGATGCCTGTGACTGGTACTTAGAGTTACCAAGAGATGATGTAGTTAGCACTACGAGCAGAGAAGCTTATAAGTGAAAGAAGAGCAAGAATTAGTTTTTAGAAGAGAAAGAATCTGAATATTTCTATAGGCCAGTCATCAAAGAAGAGCCACAACATGGTTCATCCAACAGTGCTTCTATGCCTAGTCTTGCTAGTAATCCACCTTTCTCTCCACATAAATTTAGAGGATTCAGACCGAGATATGATGCTCCTAGGTCTACTTCAAGTTCTCAACAGATGCATGGAGCTAGTAGATGCCCTAATTGTAATAAGCATCATAGTGGCGCTTGTGGTTCTCCACTGACATGCTTTCATCGTGGACAGACAGGTCATATCAAGAAAAATTGCCCGATTTTAGGAGATATGAGTTTACCAGACCTTTTGTTTAAGGTCAGCAACTTGCATTTTCTTAACAGCGACCTCTAGCTCAGACTTCTGTTCCACCTAACAGTAGATCCAGTTTTGGTAGCACTTCTTCAACTCAGGGTACACAGAGGAATCGGCCTAGGGTTCAGACTAAAGTGTTTACACTAAACCAGTTATAGGCTCAAGCTAATCTAGATGTAATCGAAGATATGCTGTTAATATTTGGTCAGTCTGCATACATTCTTATTGACCCTAGATCTAATAGATCATTCTTAAGCACATCATTTACACAGCATGCTAATCGAGAGTTAAGTCCTTTAGATCAAGAATTAGTAGTGCATATACCATTAGGGCAGAAATTACTCAAAAAGACTATGTGTAGACAGTGTGATGTGATAGTGGGAGAGACTACCTTAGAGGCAAATCTCATTTCACTAAAGATCTAAGATTTTGATGCCATTCTGAGGATAGATTAGTTATCACAACATCAAGCTTTAGTAGATTACTTTACCAAGCAAGTGACTTTTCGAAAGCTTGGTGAACCTGAGTTAGTTTGGAGCAGTGAGGGCAATCTGCTCTCATCTTGTGTAATTTCAGCTTTGAAAGCAAAGCAATTATTGCAGAAAGGCTGTGAGGCATTCCTAGCATATTTAGTGGATATATCAGTCTAGGAGAAATAGTTATAGCGTACCCCTATTGTAAATGAGTTTCCAAATGTATTTATAGATGAATTACCTATAATATCTCTTGAATGAAAGTTTGACTTTTACATAGATCTTATGCCTGGAGCTAATCTAATCTCTATGCCTCTATATTGTATGGCGCCAGTAAATCTTAAGGAGCTTGAGGTTCAATTGCAAGAGTTGAGTAATAAGAGTTTTATTAAACTTAGTTTTTCTCCCTAGAGAGCACCTGTACTGTTTGTAAAGAAGAAAAACGGTACTTTGAAGCTATGCATCGATTATTGTCAGTTGAATAAGGTAACCATCAAGAATAAGTACCCATTGCCCATATTGATGATTTATTTCATTAGTTGCAAGGAGCAACTGTATTTTCTAAGATCGATTTGAGATCTGGATACTATCAGTTAAGGATTCGGGAGAATGATGTGTATAAGACTACATTTAGAACGAGATACTGGCATTATGAGTTCCTAGTAATGCCATTTGGGTTGACTAATGCTCCAGCAGCATTTATAGACCTCATGAATCGTGTCTTCCATCCTTATTTGAATAAGTTCGTGATTGTCTTCATTGATGATATACTAGTGTACTTTAGGAATAGGAAAGAGCATGCTCAACACCTTAAAATTGTGTTATAAACTTTAAAAGATAAAAGGTTATATGCGAAATTCTCTAAGTGCAAGTTTTGGCCTAGAAAAGTGGTATTCTTAGGACACGTGGTGTCGAGTGCTAGAATTTTTATAAATCCACGAAAAGTTAAAGCTATAGTGCAATGGAAAATACCAAAGAATATCACAGAAATTTGAAGTTTTTTAGGTTTGGCTGGTTACTATAAGAGGTTTGTAGAAGAATTTTTTTTGTTAGCTGCTCCACTAACTAAATTAATGAGAAAGGGAATTTAGTTTAAACGGGATGAGCAGTATGAGTAGAGTTTCTAAACTCTAAATGATCGACTTCCTTTTGTACCAATTTTAACTCTTCCTACTCCAGGATATGGATACGTGGTATATAGAGATGCATCTAAGCAAGGATTAGACTGTGTATTAATGCAGAATGGGAAAGTAACTGCATATGCTTCTCAACAGCTTAAGCAGCATGAAGTGAATTATCCTACCCATGATTTAAAACTTGCAACAGTAGTCTTTGCATTGAAGATTTAGAGACACTATTTCTATAAAGAGCAGTGTCAAATTTTCACAGACCATAAAAGTCTGAAATATCTCCTTACGCAGTGAAGATTAAATTTGAGATAACAGAGATGGTTAGAGCTAATCAAAGATTATGATTTGATTATTGAGTACCATCCAGTGAAAGCTAATGTAGTAGCAGATGCTTTGAGTAGGAAATCTTCTGTTACATTAGCATTTGTCCGAATAACATATATGTGTTTGTTGGTAAAATTAAAAGCTTTGAAAGTAGCCTTGAGTTGCGATCAGACTGAAGCCTTAGTGGCTGTGGTGAGACCCATATTGGTGGATCAGATTAGAGAAAGACGGATTCAAAATGGTAGTTTAGCTAAAAGATTTCAGGATGTACTTGACAGAAAGGAGAGTGAATTCCACCTTACGTCAAATGGTACATTAACTCTTAGAGGTAGAGTTTACGTACCTGATGTAAATGACTTAAGGAAGGTCATTATAAAAGAGGAAGGTCATTATAAAAGAGGCACATTGTTTAGCTTTTGCTATGCATCCTGGTAGTATGAATATGTACTGAACCATCAGAGATAAATATTGGTAGTCAAGTATGAAAAAGGACATAACTGAATATGTTTCAAAATGTTTAGTGTATCAGCAAATCAAGGCAGAACATCAGAAATCAGCAAGAACATTGCAACCCTTACCCATACCAGAATGGAAATGGGAACATATTGCCATGGATTTTGTGGTTGGTTTACCCCGTACTCAGGCAGGGCATGACACTATAAAGGTTATAGTAAATCGTCTGACTAAGTTAGTACACTTTTTGCCAATTCGTATCAAGTATTCTTTAGAGAAATTAGCGAGACTTTACATAGCAGAAATGTTGAGATTACATGGAGTACCCATCACCATAATGTCAAATAAAGACTCTCACTTTATATCTCAATTCTGGCCAAAGTTTCAGAAAGTTATGGGTACTACTTTGAACTTCAGTTATGCATTTCATCCTCAGACTGATGGTCAGTCAAAGAGGACAATTCAGACTTTGGAAGATATATTGCAAGCTTATGTTATGGAATTTCAAGGTAGCTGGGACATACACCTATCTTTGATTGAATTAGCATATAATAACAGTTATCAAGCTAGCATTGACATGGCTCTATATGAAGCTTTATATGATAGAAAGTGCAAAACACCAATATGTTAGGATGAAGTGGGAGAGAGAAAATATCAAAATGTTGAACTGATCAAGATGACTTTAGAAAAGTTGAAAGTGATCCGAGATAGATTGAGGACGGCCCAAGATAGGTAAAAGTCATATCAAAGCCATCGAAGAAGAATGTTTGAATTTGAGATAAGTGATATGATATTTTTGAAGATATCTCCCTAGAAAGGAATAACTCGTTTTAAAAGTTGAGGAAAGCTCTATCCTCGATATATTGAACCTTTCACGATCATTTAAAGAATTGGTCCAGTAGTATACAAACTACAATTACCCATAGAGATGCAACGGATACATGATGTCTTCCATGATTCAATGTTGAAGAAATATGTTTCAAATCCATAACATATTATTGGACCTCCACCTATCGAATTTCAAGATGATTTGAATTATAAAGTTCAACAGGTAACACTCGTGGATCAACAGGAACGAGTGCTAAGGAGTAAAGTAATTCCCATGGTAAAAGTCTTATGGTAGAATGCCACAGCTGAAGAAATGACATGGGAACCTGAACATCAAATGTAAGAATAGTACCCTTACTTATTTCAATGACTAGGTACATTAAATTATGATTTCTTAAATGGCATAACATATTGTCATTTCTAACATGAAGAGTAAAATTTTGGGGACAAAATTTTTGTAAGGAGAGTAGATTGTTAAACCCTATTCTTTGAACATAAGGATGGATAATCGAATAGGAAATATCGATACCTGAGGCCAAGGTATTGATATATGAAGAATGCAGATCGATACGTTAACATTACAAGTTAATGCTTGATGAAGGGATCGATACTTTCATTAAAAGGTATCAATACCTTGCAAGTCAAAGACTTGAGAAGAAATTTTTGATCAATCAGATCGATACTTTTGGAGAAAAGTATCAATACATTGAAAAATATAGAGTTTGACAATAATTACAAAAAGGACCAAATCGATACCTTATTCCAAAGTATTGATACATAGCAAAATAAAGAGTTCAAAAATATTTATAAGGTGAACCAAATCGATATCTTCATCGAAGGTATCAATCCGTGGCAAAGCAGAGAGTTGAAAAATATTTACATGTTGAACCAGATCGATAACTTCAATAAAGATATCGATCCATTGAAAAGAATGGATCGACACATAAAGGCAAATGCATCGATACTCGAGATCGATAGAAATTTCAAAATCAAATTCTTAAGGAACGAATCGATACTCAACCCAAAGGTATCGATACCTAACCTAAAAGTATTGATACCTAGTTTAAAAGTATTGATACATGATGCTAATCTGGATGAAATTTGATTGGAAAATTGGTCTTTTTGCCTACTATTATAAATACCTGAAAAGGGTATTTAACCCCAAAATGTTCCTCATTCGTTCATTTCTCTCTCTCTTTCTAAAATACCTTTTTTCTTTCTTTTTCTCTCTAATTTCCTTATACATTTCGACAAATCCTTTAGCATTCTTTCAAATTTGGTTGCTAAGTGATTACCCATCTTTCCTTCATCACTTGGTATCGATATTGGACCGAAAAACATCAAAGAAGAAAATAGGGTTCGAAGATAAATTAGGACTTTTGCATTCAAACAATAATGTGAGGTTCCTACGAACTCCTAAAGGATAGAGATAAGCCTATTAACTCATATTAGGCTTGATTTTAGGATTTGATAATAAATTGAAATCTTAAGTTTCACTGTTCATGTGAGATTTATTTGGATTTCGTATAGGAAATAGAAATTTGTGTTGATTTGGGGATAATTGAAAGTATATGATAATTATATATATGCTAGATATTGTTTTGGAATGAGTAATCCATTTTAGACGGAAATGCGAAATAGAAATAGTTATCGCCATAGGATTTCATTGTTGGAAATCGATTAAATGGCATCAGATAGTAAACCTCGTTGTGTGACATATGTCAACTAAGAGAATTAAGTCATATTTTTCATGAGCATTGCATTTAATGTATATTCATTAACTTAACTAGAATCATGGAATTCACTATATATATATATATATATATATGCAAGTGTGGTATTAGGTTCTGAGAACTTGAGAGAAGGGCCAAGTAGGCATGAGGATTAGTAATGGGAGTGGTTACCCTCCCCTTATTGTGAGTAAATTTATACATACATATTATATAAATAAAATGCATGTGATAATTATATATATGCTTGTGTGTTAAACAAGCTTTTTTTATGATTGAAATGAAATCTGTTTTACATGATATTGGGATGTTTTGTTTATTTGGTCTGCTTATTAAAAATGTTTTATATTATGTGTAATCATTGTTTTTAAAATGATTTATAAATGCATGTATATTGGTGATGAGGCCGATAAGGCCAGTTATTGTTTATTGGCCAATGGCCATGTTATTGACTATATATACAAGGAGATAGCATATGGACGAACCTGTTGAAAGGCTGCATAGGTGTGTGGAGCCATAGTGGGGCTTATATAAGGGGGAGAAGCCATGGCTAGCCCACTGTGTACCGCGCACGTATGTACGATTTTAAAGACCCTATGGAAAGTCCTTGCAGGTTGATAGGGATCTCATGGATTTGACGGATTACGAGGACAGTCACTCGTATCACCAAGTGACTACTCTGTGCCAACATTAGTAAGGCAGACTAATTTTTATAAATGCATGCTTTCTAAGAAAATAAATAATTTTTCAAAGCATGATAATGATTTCCTATTTGATAAACTTTTATTGCATATGGTTGATGC